>VXBZ01009151.1:0-32097 GCA_013399135.1 Heliornis fulica
TCACCAAAAAGGTTGTCAAGCATGGAAACAGGCTGCCCAGGGTAAGTGACCATTCCTTCAGGTATTTAAAATATGTGGTGCTTAGGGACCTGGCAGTTTTGGTTAAATGTGATATTAAGGTCTTTTCTAATCTAAATGAGTCTGTGATTAAAAATAAGGAAAACTAATAAGGCTTGTATTTTAAGTAACACAGATGCATTATCTTCATCAATAAGAAGATGACTAATCATTTTTGCCAAAATGTGAAATAATAGTTGAGCATGTGCTGTAAGAATTTCAACCTCCACTTCCCTCACAGCACACTTCTTAGACACTGATTTTGGATTATTAACTCGATAGAATATAACAAGTTTTAAAACAATGCTTTTTGGTTTGAATGAACTATTTTTCCAAACCAAAATAAGTTATCACTCAAAAACATTAAATAAAAATACTGTAATAAACAATCCAAAAGATTTCTGCCTGAAAACAGGCCATTCACAGTCTTTGAAGCAATTTTAATGTCTTTCCTTTCATGTATTGAAGTGCCTCCCTCTAAACTGCTTTCTCCTTTCATTGATGGAGATTTATCTAAATGACCTGATCTTTGAAGAAAATTAACTAAAAGTGACTTAGGAAAGAGATAATTTTATTTTGTGTTAGACTTTGTTCTTGTTCTCAATACACAGAAAGATAATTTTAATCAGTGTTTATAGTCTTTTCAGAGCAGTACCTTCAAAGTAATTACATTGCTCACCACTTGTACCCAGATGTTCGCCTATATGGACAAAGACGATGTCTAAACTCATGTATTTTCCATGAGAAACTTTGGTCAACTTTCTTCTTCTTTAAGTACATACATTGTAATTTTTTTTTCTGATTCTCAGGAACCTGAGTCACATACATCTTGACCAACTCTATCGATCTGTAAGCTACGTTCTTATATTTCCCCGTTAAAAAATACAGTACTGGGAAAGCCCAAGAGTTCATCTGATATGGTGGTCTGTTTCCATCAATGGCTACAGCCATCTGCTGGAGGAGAGTGAAAACAGGGGGTACCCATATAGAATCATGGAATAAATCATGGAATCATAGAATGGTGTGAGTTGGAAAGGACCTTTAAATATCATCTTGCCCAGTCACCCTATTATGGACAGGGACATTCACTAGGTCAGGTTGCTCAAGGCCCCATCCATATCTTTACCTTGAATACTGATGATACTTCCCTTGAGTACTTTCCTAGCTTCCAGCTGCATTCCACTCAGATGATTTGGTTTGTATGTTTGCTAACCCCCAACTGATATTTCTCCCGTGTATTTGCCCATTCCTTCCTTATGCTTGTGTAAACATTTATCATTCACAGCATTGCCTATCAGCAAGCTTCTTGGTTCTCATTCCCATTGCACAAAGAACTGCCTCTTTTGTCTGTTTTGTAATGTGCTTCTTGTAGATTATTTTGATGCCCCCCAGCTTATATGGAAGATGTTCCCTGCCTCTGACTGCCCCCCACTGCTTTTCCTGAACCTTTTCCATTTCTGCAACATCCTTTTTGAGAAGAGGGGATAAGAACGTGTTCAAGACACAGGTGATTCACAGAGACTAAACTCACTGGTTTTGTTTAAAAATATATTTGCTGTGTGTGATAAGAATTAGTAGCAGCATAAAGTTGAAAATAAAAAGCATGATAAAATTATTTTCATGGTTCTTGCCTGTGTAAACAAGCCCTACAAGAAGAACATTACTATTTTCCATGTGTTAATTCAACTTTTAACTCACATGGTAGATAATGGAGCAAGACGGAAGATTCTCAGAAAGCTTTAGAAAATGTCAATTTGTTCATGACCAAGCCGAATACGTGCCTAATACCCTCATTAGGTATTACTGCCCTGAATCAAGAGGCTTTCAACCAGCTTGGTGACAACCAACTGGGCCCAGAGATGCTATAATGAGCCTGAAGTTTAACTTTCCCCTGGGGAAATATAAATCCTGCAGGCATTCAACTATTGTATTTCTGATACACATTTGCGTACAGAACATAATGAGATATTTATAAGTGGCATGATACATTACCCTATAAAATTGATGAGCAATCCATGCATCATGCGCTAACAGAATCAAGAAATTAATCAGTCACAAAGTATCCTTTCTGCTGAATTTTAATTTTTAGAGGAGCTTTGAAAACTGTAAACTATTAAGTCAAACATTAATATTCTGGAATAACATGGGATTTCTGCATCTGATTTGAAAACTACCTAATAGAAAGATTTAAGTACTTATTTATTTCATTAAATAGCACAGGTGAATAATGCAGTCTACAGGCAAAGAGAGAGCAAACATCAACAAAAAGGGCATGTTCAGGAGGTTTTGGCAGGGAGAAGAACTATCTAAAACCATGAAGATACAGAGCTTAGGGCAGGAAGCTTTTCACAGTGAATTAGACAGGCTACAGGATTATCTTTCTGCCAAAAAATGGCAGAACACAAGTTACAAGCTGCAGAGATCCCCATCAAGGAAAATAATTCATTTAAGGGTTAAAGTCAGAAGCATCTAGTCATATACTGAAAATGAAACTCACACTTATAGTACTCATTCAATTGCAAGAGTACACGTTTACTCTGCAGAATATACATCCTAAAAATAAATGCAGAATGTAACATTTTAATAGACCTAGAAGACTCAAATCAATATGATAATTACTTTTTAATAATATACGTTTTTCCATCTTAAGGGATAGAACTGCTAATCAATTTGCTTCTTTATTTCTGGTTTCATAATAGAAAGTGATATATTACAAAATAGGGTTAAATTTGTAATTCTCACTCACAAATCCATTGTCTGGAAAGAAAAGATCAATTTCTGGTGTAAATGAGAGAAAGAAAATGTGGATATGGACTATAGGACAGAAAAAAATAAGACAAGCCAGTTGGGTAACAAGAAGAAGTAATGTTGTCCACAGAAGAAAACCAAGCATCAGAATTCCTTGACTTTTTAGACACCATGTAAAAAAAAATTATATATTAATGTGGTGGAATACAGGACTTTTCTGAGAAGGACAAAATTATATGCTGAAAAAGTGAAATAAACGTTAGTGCCTTTCTGACCTATCTATTCATGGATTCCATATAGTTTGCAGTAATTATGGCAATGAAGAGATTCCTTAATTTTAATCCAAGATGACTTATTTACTCTCTTCTTTACATATACAGTTCAGCAACTCCTAGAACAGTTCCCCTCTGTCCCAACTTGTTCCCAGAGCCTTCATCTATTTCCTATTTTATTTTTTCCTGTTAACTCCCATCATCTAATTTGCATGTTACAATTTCCAAGTGACACTACCAAAAACTTTTTCCCAAAGTAATACTACTAAATACTTATCAAAGTTGTGAATCTTTCCATAATCAATAGTCCCAGGTTGACTACCAAAGAATGATGTTCAAAGTCTTCAGTAGTTTTTTAACTAATGGAGTTACTCAAACTTACTTTGATCTCCAGTGCTCCATTGGCAAAAGGTTATGATTCCTTTCCTCAATAATTTCTAAAATTCACCCTCATTCTCAGAAATGTCTTTTACTGGACCTTTCCACTGACATTATAGATTCTTTTGAAGATAGATGCTTTACCTCTTTTCCAGAGGCAAAGATTGACTATGAAATTTGAGTGACATCACTATGGGCAATGCAAAAGAAATAAACAAAAAAAGGTCAATAACAAAACTTCACTTTCACCCAGCATCATTTTCTCTTCTTTCCCCGACCTTATCAAAAGCAAAAAAAAATTATTTTAAATGAGGTGTACTAAATGATGAACACTGGCCAGTTGCCCTGGTAGTTTCCTTTGGGGAAAGCCTGCATTTGAAAGAAGTGACTCATTGGTTTCTGTGCTTTCCAAATGACAAGACGCATTCACTTCACTTCCCTAAAGCACTGTACTCTCCTTATCTTCTGTAGCATTGAAGAGAGATTTCAGAAACAGCAGCTGTTTTTTGCTTAAGGTTTGGATTGCCCAGCAAGACCCCTACTGTCTCTGGAAGCCTTGAGCCACCTGGTCCAGTAGAAGGTGTCCCTGACTATGTCAGAGGGTTGGAACTAGCTGGTCTTTGAGGTCCCTTCCAACACAAACCATTCTGTGATTCTATGAGTCAGGTTCCATGGAGAAAATACAAAAACTTAAGTAGACAGGGGTGTTGGATTAGATGATCTTTTGAGGTTCCTTACAACTCGTAATGGTCAGTGACTTGTTTCTATAAGTTGCAGCAAAACAGCATATTTCCAGGAAATTCTAAAAGCTAGACAAGCAAAGACATTAAAAGAATAAATTCTACTCTCTGTGAAACATCTGAGCTCATTCTTGAAGCTGGAGACTTGCTCAAGCCATCTGGGCATGCTCTCAGATACCGGCTTCTCTAAGACAAGCAGTCCAGGTAGAAGGAAGCAACTGATACATTTGGACTCCTGCAGTCAGAGGTAACACCATGGACCCTCAAATGAACTGCAGGGACCGGGAAAGTTAAGTTTGGGTTCTGGTTCTGCAATTAATACCAGCTCTCACTGAAGCCAATGAAACAGGGTCCAGGTGTAGGAGATGTGTGTGAGAATCAATCAAATAAACAGAAAGAGCAACAGGGTGTATGAGAAAAAGATACATTTCACAGAAATATAAAAATAATCTTAAAAAATGAATATTGTGGGGGCAGGGAAGAAGCAAAATTCTTGGTTTTCCTCTTACGCACACACAGTTTTAAGTGTCCTGTAGTTTTATAGATTTCTTTGGAGTATACAACAAAAAGTTATTATACCCATTTCATGCACATATAGACAACTCTTAACATCAGTAGCTCTGTGGATGTATTTAAAGGAGTATCTGAAGACTGAAACTTAGCTGGCAAAGAAGTCAGTGGGAGCATAGATTCATCTGTTCTTCAAACAACTCTACTTTCAGTTAATTTCTACTGTGGCACTTCCTTATCTCACCTTCTGCCACTTGCGCATGGCTCATCAGAAACCCACCCCACTGAACACTGCTGTGTAATTACTTTATCTGTACTGATGATGCAGTGTTCAACCCAACCCACAGCAATTAATTCTAGTGTGAAGAAACCCAAACGTGTGTTAGCACAGCAGGTCAGGGATGGCCTGTGTGCTAGGAGCAATGGCTGCCCACAAGAACACTACCTTTCAAATCAGAGACCTCAGCAGACTTCCATGGGGTCCCTCCCCCATCAGTATTGTGCCATTCCTAGGATAGCACGGTAACTCACTGTACCCTTGCCTAAGCATTCAGGACTTCGCCATGCAAAGGTTCTCTCTGAACCTTTGTTACAGACTTTATTTCTCTTTGCTCTGAAAAAAAAACCTTCTGCCCAACACTTTCATGCCCTGAATAGAGAATACCCAAATCAGCTTCCTAATGTGTTTTTAGCATTGCTTGCACTGAGGATCCACTTCAAATGTGAGAACAGGATGCCTTGAAAACAGCTCTGCATCCCAGCCCCAAGTGTGGAGTCTGCCACCATAACTGTTCTGATTAAAATAGAAAGCATTACTGAACACAGACAAAAAAGGGCATGAAGTACAGATTGTGAAGCTCGTAAGGAATCTGCAAATGGGTCATCAAGGTTTAAATTTACAGTACAGATGCTAAACCCAATGCTTTAGCTGGGATATCAGTATGTCTCTCAACAATTATTTTTTTTAACAGTTCTTATCCAAAATGCTGAGAGGTAAGTGCATTCTCAGCATGGGCTAACATTTTCAGAAACCTCATTGACAGGATTTCTTAACATAAAATTAATACTCAGCAGCACAGACCTAATAGAGTTTGATGTCCTTCTAATTAGAACCTAAATTTATTTTAAAATTAAAATGAAGCCTTTTAATAGGAACTATTTAATGAATACAAACCTTAATTCAATGAAGGTTTAATGGACTTTTAAATCAGGATTTTCTTAATTTACTTAAATCACCTACAAATTTCTGGTGCAGTCCACTGTGTACATGGCAGGCTTCCCTGGGATTGCTATAGTGCCTTGCATGAATTCTTCAGAGAATTCACAGTTCAGATATAATATATTGTATCAGTTATATATTTATATTTCAAAAGCATAAGTCTAGAAAAAGAGAAGAAACTTTTAAAGAATGAAAACCAAAGCTTCACTCATCAGTTGTGAGACTAAGCTGTTGCCATTAATTAGAGAAAGCAGATGAAGTCTTCCAAGTTCTCAACACACTGGCACAACATAAAACTTGATGTACAAAACTACACCACCTGCTTCATCTGCTTGCCTTTTATTAATAGGGTAATTTATTTAGTTGCTGAAGTACATGTGGCATTTTTCTTCATTAAGAACTATATCTTCAAATGGTGGGATACTGCCTAAAAGGTAACATTTTAATGTTTCTTCTGACTTCTCAATTTTCCTTCAGGACATGTACTTTCTATCATCACTGCTTGGAGAGAAGTGATCTTCAGAGAGCTCCAAGCTATCATCAGAGAGCTTCGAGAAAAGCTCAGTACACTTTTCTCCAGAACATAACGAAGGAGTGAGTAATCTGTATGCATTTAGTTCTTTACGAAATGCCTACTAAATTTTGCAAAATACAAAGCAATATTATGAGTGGACATACTAATATTAATCTCAATTCCCACATATAAGTTCCATTCAACTACTTCCTAAATTACCGTCCTAAAGCATATTTGTTGTCTTGAAATGAAAGCCTGGTTATCAACAAATGAATTCACAGTACTGAGATAGAATACGTAGAGTGATATTAGTGCTATTAGGTGAGGGCTACAAACACTTTCAGTGAAAATGCCATATATCTTTTGACCCACATAATACTGCCAAGACCAGGAAATGAAGTCCTGGCTCGAATCTTATCAGCACTCCTTGGACTCCGCTAGTGCCGTGAGGGTAATCACGCAGCGGTGCCGCAGTGTCACCATGCTGTCAGCTGGGGCTTCACTGCTGCAGAATAGGCAGAATATCCTTGTCTGTCCAGGGATAATATCTAGAATAGGCTTGGCAAAGCACAAATGAAAGGCTAATAATCTCTGCCCTAGAGAGCACACCCTCTGACAGTTTGATGCTGCACTGAAATTCATAAGCACTGCTCTTCAGTCCATGCCAAAACCCTGAAATAGCCATAAAACTCTGCATAGACTGTCATCTCTGTTCAGGAAATTGAGAAAGACTGTGCTTTAAAAGAAAAGCTACAGATAAAAGGCAGCAAGGTGGGAGAAAGAGAAATAAACAAGTGCAAGTGTTTGAATTTTTATTATTACTAGTGGAAAAGTTCCCACTTCTTTTTCCTCTCAATCAGCTTTTTTTTTCTTTTTTTTTTTTAAAGATGCTGAAAAGACTTTCAGCTCTGTTCTTTTTTTTTTTTTTTTTATTTGCCCCCTCATTCATCCCACCCAGGGACTAGGAAGAAGGCATCATGTTATAAAATATTTTAATTTACTCTTTTCTTCCCCTAGTCATTCAGACTTCAAAATAGTGAATTGATTGTACCACAGAAAATACCTTTCAGATCAAATGTTGAAAAATAGAGGAATATACTTGTTAATAACGTGAATTTCTTTTTGGTTGGTTGGTTTTTTGTTGGTTTTTTTTTTTTTTAATTTGTGTCTTTTACTTATCATGTTTGGGTGAATCCATTATCTAGCAAATGAAGGAAATGACAGAAAGATATAACAATGCACTTAAGCATATTTTTATTACAGCTGAGTGGTTTTGGTATAAAGAACTATTACTGCCTCCAAAAAAGTTAATATCAAGAGACACCTTGGAATAGTTTTTTTAAACAGCATACACATTCTCCAAGCATCCTTGCTGGTTGCTCTCTTCCTGTTCTCTCTTTGTTCAGGGGGTTCATTGAATCACAGCTTCTGCCTGCATGAGTTTCACCCACTCATTATCAGGAATGAATCACATCTTTGTAGCATCTCCTATCCTCCTAGCCAGAGTCTCCAAGCAGAAGCAGCAGCCCACAGATCAGCTCCTGATTTCAGTCATGTGAGCAGTTCTCCCACCCCAGTAGATGTGGGCGAACACCTGTGACGTTTGCACAGCTCAGAAGCTGGCTGGGTACCACAGGGCAGCTGCATCAGGGATGCTCGGGGAGCCCAAGCCCTGACAGCAAGAAACCATAAGCCAAGAAGAGGTAGCTACCACAGTACCTGCTGCAAAGTGCCTTTGCTTCCCATGCAGTCTTCCCTCATCTATGAAATGTCCTCACCACCCCCCTTTCCTCCATGAACGCAGCTCTAATTCAAAGTTTCTAACTCAGACCATATTGGCACCACCTAGAAATAGATGTAGTTTTGGCTGTATTCTTCCATGCTGGAGTGTGCCTTAACCCTACTCCTTCAATGACTTGGGTTACTGGTTAAAAAATGGTTCAGAAAGTAGTTTCTCAATTTTATTTTTTAACAAAGTCTTCTAATAGCACCTGTCAACCTGGGGTTCAGATTGTACCCTTTTTTAAAAAAGAGAAATAGATTACTGATTATTGTAGTGCTGGAGCTGATTCAAGCTTTTCCACTGATGATAAAATAAATACATTCACACTTAACAGTTTCTTTTGACAGTTTTTGTTATTTTTACTCTATATATATGGCTTATAAAAAGAAGCTTTATTGTCCAGAACTTTCTTTCATCTACCCATTATTTTTTTATAATATCATGTCAAAGTAGCAGGAAGAACACAGTGGGACAGGAGGCAAGAGGGAGGGAAGAGGGAAACTGAAAACTATTGAGGCTTACAAACAGATTGAAAGCTTCACATTCAAATCATGGCAATATTCATGGCAATATTGATGGAGAGAGGCAGGCATGAGAGATGGTCACAGACCAGACCTTGAAAGAGATGTTAGTATGAACTAGCTTTAGGGTTTAAAATGTCTCATTATGAATATTTCATTTTGGAAGATCATTTTCTTAGGCTTTTTATGAAAGAAAAACTAATGTAGAATTCCTCCAGACTCAAGGTACATCTCTTGTTCTTAGATTATCTTAGATGCCTATAACCAGGTGGTATGGATATCCCAGCTGAGATATCCACATCCTTCAAGCTAAAGACACAATCTCAGAGGACTGACCACTAGAATTTTACAATGCATGTAGACATTATAAGCATTACTACATTACTGGTTGTAACAGTATGTATTATTTAGATTGCACTCTTGAAAACTGTGTGAAAATTAGTAATGCATCCCAACATCCTAATATATCTGGATTAAGGCACAAAAGAGAAGCAGGAAGGCAGATTCAATCTGCAGAAAAAAAAAATCATGTCTTTGACAGAAGGAATAAAAAATGTGACAGTTGAACAAAGGCATGATAAAGGATCAAAAAGAATGAGAAATAAGTTGCATCTTATTGTAGATTAATTTATCTCTGTTTAGGGGGTAGGAATAGGGGTAGGAGAAGACTTTGGGTGGGAAGAAAAACAGTGAAAATAAGTGGGCACAGAGGATGAACAACCTTTGTTGCTTCTCCTCTTGTCATTCCCCAGCGTCACAGACCCATGAGGACACCAAGGAACCTCCTACTTTTTTATTGTTCCAACAAGACCTGGTGGAAAGGTGGATGCAGATTTTACTACTGTGCCCATAACCCCTGGCTAAATAATGAGCATGTGCTGGGAGACATCTCATTTCTACTGCTCCCTATTCCTCTTCTCTGAGAATCTCGCTTTGACAGGCAAGGCCATCTCTTTCACAAGGCAACATTTCTGTGAACTTGTGACAAATGAGGTAAGTCAATACTATTCTCAACAGCCCAATCCTGCTACAGGTTTGCCACATCGCAGAGCAGCTGATGAGACCATGTGTTCTGCCTACGTCTTTCCAGCACCTGAGACAAGAACGGCTTTTTCTATTTTTGTTACTTTTTTTCTAGTACATTTTGTCTTAAGGAAAAACAAACAAACAAAAAAAAACCCACTTTAAAGCAGCAGTCCATCTCAACTATCTTTTTCTCTTCCACCCCTTCCCTAGGACCTAAGAGATTGGTCATTAGCTCTAAATATAGCAGAAAGCAGACAAGCAGGATTTTTCCCCATTAAAATGGTACAAACCAACACATATTCATACGCATTGTAGGGAAAAAAATAAAAGAAAATGGGAGTTTAAAAATCAAAACAAAGATGTAAATACACTTCGAAAATAGAAGTCTTGGTTTCTGTTTAATGTTCTCAATGCCTGTCTTCAGTTGTTCCCCTCTCTCTGATCCATCCTGCCCAGCCTTTGATAAAGATTTGCTAGCACGAACAAAGCAGCCCACGGTACCCAGTGGCCTCTGCATTAGCATGTGTCCTACTGCAATAGGAACAGATCTGTGGCTCAGAGCAGCTGGTGCTAGGGACCTGGCATCCACTAAAATGCTGATATAGATCCACTCCCAGTTGCTCAAAACTGCAAATGATCTCTGAATTCATCACCCACAGTGAGAGAGACACATTAAGCATCTTTAATTCATTAGAGCTATTTATAGAAACACAATGTAACTCTGCTTTTCCCTCTATCTCAAAAAGCATTGCACTAATATTACCAACACCGAGCAAGCACTACATGGATTTCAGAATTACCCCTTCTAGCAGCTGAAAGTACCAGGGTAGCAAAGTAGCATTTGGCACTGTACAAGCCTTCCAATCAGTCGAGTGAAGTGAGAGAAGAAAGTCTTCGATTACCTCTCTTCTAAAAATGTCATTCAGCTTAGCAAAAGCTCACACATCCACTATTTTGTTGGGGCGAGGGTTGGAGTCTCACCACAGCTTCTTCTCTGAGATATCTTTGACTATCACTTGTTCCTGGATTAATATTTTACTTCTAATTTTCTGGATAAATACTATTTGCTCAGTTTTACTTTGATCCATACAAAATATTTTAAAAAGCAACAAATCCCCACATCCTTTAATATATACAACAAACTGAAGAGGACTTCTAATTAAGGTGCCTGTGCTGACCAGCCAACCCAGATATGGTAACCTTTCCAAACCACCTGTACCCTGCCCGTTTTGGAGCCTCAAACTCAAGTGGTATTGAAGGTTTCTAAAGCAACTTTGACACAGAGCAGAAAAGGGCAAAATCTTCTTTCATTTCCAAAAGGTACAGAGGTCAAAGGCAGCAGCTGAATTAACATTGTGATGAATCCTTACATGGATGGAGGACATGGAAGTTACCTGTCTCCAGGCTTGACATTACCAGTTGTGGAACTGTTCTTACAGAAACACGTCAGGTTTTCTCCAACCTTTCATGTTGTTTTGCTTAAAGTTCAAAAGGAAACCACACCAGGCTGTCTGTAGAAGGGAGATCTGGTTTTATGCACCTCCAATCTGTGCTATATATTTGTGACCAACCTACATGGATAAACAAATGATCATACCAAACCACTTACATAAAATTAAAACTGAAAATCATTATAGCAGAATGTGCTAAAATTGCAAATATCAAGTGTTTGAAAGTCAGCGTGTTCAAAAAGGAAACTCTATAAAATATTAATTCAGTCTTTTCTGTACAGGCAAAATGTATCAGTCATTAATTGCACTTTCATTTCCATATATGAGTGGTTGCTTACTATTAGCAAAATTCTGAAAAAGACAGAAAGGAAAAAACCCAATAACTGTGCTTAGCCATTTCAGATCTAAGATGAGTCATGTTAGCTATGGATCATCAAAGTCTGGCCAGGGTACATATAAATTGAAATTCCTCAGAATTGTGTGACTTCGGTTTCCCTTCAACAAATTTCCTTTGAGATTTATTAAGCAAAAAAAAAAAAAAAAATACAATAAGAAAGACCAAAATCACTAAGCAAACCACAGATATTCTGAAGCACTCAGCATCAATAGTTTTACTTCTATGTTTAAATTTGGCAAAGTTGTAAACCGCTCCAAATAGGATCCTCCAATGAAAACCAAAGCAAAAAAGAAAATAAAACAAAACTTAAAAAAGGCATTCACATGACACAAGCCATCCTAACTGCTTAAAGAAAAAGATAAAATAAAATTTGAAATGCTTCTTTGCAAGTGCTTGACTGCATTGTGCGGTTTCCACCTGAAACACTTCTGACAGCAGTGACAGTTCTTCAAAATCCTCACGGGTGTCTGTGGGGTGCTGGGCACCACTTGGGGTGCTTCGGCTGAAGCCTCCTTTGAAATGCAGGAGCTCCTCTGCACAGAGGTACAGGCACCTCTTCAGTCCAGCTCAGCCCTGATTTCAGAAGGAATTCAGAGGCTTGTTTGAGCTTGTGCAGCCTAAAAGGATCTTTCCGCCCCTAAGGAGGAGTGATTAGCACGCATAGCTAGCTTTCCATTTCTTCCCTTCCAGAGGTAAGGTGCTCTAACATCATCAATCATAACAAATGCAGGGAAGAAAATAATGAAATAAAACCACTTTACTGTGTATAATGATTGGTTTATTCACACGGTTATGGAAAACATTTTTAAACAGTTAAGATTAAACACCATAGGAAGCTGAGGTACTTTATTTATCAAAATGATCAGTACAAGTATTTGGGGCCCTCATCCTGCAAATGATTTCCCCTATGCAGTGCTTTGCCAGGCACTAATTGGTAGCACTGCAGGTAATCTTACAGTATGTTTTCCTTCGCCTTCAAAAGTCAGAGAGTGAAGAGTAATGTTCTAAGGCTGATATTTTTATCCATTTTCTTATTCCTTAAGGAAAGACTACAAGAATAACTGCTAAATTTTAAAACACAGCACACGTAGTCCTCGCTGAGCACTAATTTTGGATTTTCCTTCACATTGTAAAAATTGGGGTTTCACATGAACAAAGACATTCATAGCTTTTGCTAGTATAGCAGAAAATTTGTTTTAGCTTTAAGTGAACATGTTTTTAATATTGCAGTAACTTCAGGCACATTATTCTGAAACTTAATGGCACTTGCCTGTCAAATTAGCAATGACTACTCACCCATTTTAAGCATAATTCAGAACCAACCAGTAAAACTTCTCTGTGACACAGTATCTCCCAAAAACATTTATTTCTAGATCCAAATGTGATGCTGTCCAAAGGTGATGGACAACACTTGGCTACAGGAAGTGGCTAAGCTAATCACTTTCATAGCATGAAAGAAGCAAATTTTTGTCTTCTCCTTTAGCTGCTGATCCTGATGAACACCACAGGAAGAAATGCTTGATAGGTTACAGCACTAAAACTCCTCTACAGTTTGCTGAGGTTTCTTTATCCAGCAGACCCATGATCTGTTGCTTACATAAACCTGAGAAGCAAAGAAGCCATTTCACAATTAAGTGTTTCAGGAAGAGATCATGGCATGCTTTCCTGTAACACAAGCATCCTAAGTTACTGCTTTAATTCAATGTTTTACCTCGTTTCCAACAGCTCAAGGTTAGTCAAACTATTCAGCTGTATTTATATAAAGTTTTATACAGTAGTTCTGTAGTTAAGACTTTAATTTTAAGTAACTATGATAGAAGGCTGTTTATTCATCCCAAAACACTATTTCTAAAAGAACAGATTGGGAATACACAACACTGACCTGAATCTATTTTATACCTGTTCATCTATACAGGAGAAGCTTTAAGTGCTTGTGCAAGCTCAACTGTTTCACAGGATACCATACTCCTCACTGGAGGCAACCTTGTTACAGCAAAACCAAAAGTTTCTTTTGATGACACATCCACAACAACCATGGTATCAAAGAGTATTTCTTCTACCACAGAACCTCTTTCCTGGCCAGAGCAGCTGCCTTCACGACTGATACCTTATGCTTACCAGCTGTAAGTAAGGGCAGGGCCAGGGACAGAGGAGGTACAGCAGACTCAACTGCCACCAGCTGTTAGGCTCTACTTGAAGTGAGCTCCTGTCCTTCCTCACATGTACATGTGGCACAATGTCAACTCAACACAGGCAGCTTTGCTAAATTTTCTTCCTCCTTGTCCAGAGCCTCACATATCTCTACAATATGGAGAGAAACCTGCGGACTGGAAGTACCTTCATTTCCTACAGTGGGCACCTACATAACTTTTGTCCACCTTTTTATTCAGACAACACTAACAGATACCAGCTGCACCAAGGGCATTTGAAAAGCTGATTCAGACTTGTGCTCCCAGTCCAGAAGATGAGATACTTGAGCAGGTACATCAAAGTCCTATGCCGGCAGACTGCTGCTTAGCCTTAAAATTTCTGTACTTCGCAATGTTTGTAGCAAAACGTTCCCTACAAGCATTAGCCATCTGGCAAGGTTTGCTTATCAAATCTCTCTGCGTGCCTCAAGGGAGAGCTGTAGGCAGATCTAAGGCAGTAACAAACACACCAGATTAGGCCCTTGGTCCTTTTAGATTTTATATACTTAAATGGAGAGTAGGGAGGAGAATAATCAACATCCCTTACATTCTCCATAACAGCAGTCCTGTATTTTGGTAGCGTACCTTTCCTACACAAAGAACAACCCATGCTTTCAAAGCACTTAAATGGAGATTGAAAATGCTAACCAGAAAGGAATCAGGCCAGGTATAAGCATCACTCTACTATTCAGATCAGCTCAAAACATTGCAAATTGTTCACTACATCATAGCCGGTTATAAGAACCTGACACCTGGGAATAGGTTGCTGGCTTACTTGAGGAATATTTGTATGACTAACCAACCATGTGCTTGAATTCAGGTTTCAGAATCAAGCCAATAGTTGGTAATTTATTACATTTCACAGATCCTCGTATTTGCAAAACACAGATGCAATATTTTTTTCTTCACTCTTCAGAAGATACAAATTCTATCAGAAGAAAATGATGGCAGGCTTAAGGCAAGAAAAAGCAACCCGATTGTGGATTTATGATTTTGTTGTTTAGAAGGCTGCTAATTCAAGCTCCCTCCCTCCTCTTTTATTTTTATATAACTACATAAGGAATTTCTGTCTGAACAATCAGTCAAAGAAACATTAAACATTATACTTGATGGAATACATCCAGTAAATAATCATACTGGAATCAGTTTATCTACAAGAAATTGAAGAGTATGAGCTCCAGCTCTTATGTAAAATACTTTCTTTTGACTGAAACCAAATGAAGACACCACCAATTGAGAAGATAAATCACCCTCTCTTCATCTAGTCTGCCTCTGCACACCCAGTACTTAATACTGATGTTCAAACTCCAGAAACAACGCACGTTACAGATTAAGACACTTCTATCCCTCACTTCCCAATTTTAAAATCTTGTCTGAACACACAAAAATCACTATATTACCTGTGAAAATTTGATATAGTTTTATTTCTATTTAATTACAAAATCTCTCAGGTTGGAAAGGACTTTGGAAGGTATATAGTCCAACCTCTTGCTCACCAGAGGGTCAGTTCTGAGATAAGGCCCCACTGCTCAGGGCTTTACCCTGTTACATCTTGAAATCCTCCAAGGATGAAGCCTGCCCCACCTCTGTGGACAACCTGCCCCATGGTCTAAGTCTTCTGAGATGAGAAAGTTCTGCTTTATAAATGTCACAACTGACCATTTTTCAGCCTGTGGCCACTGGCTCTTGTTCCCTTGTACACCTCACAGCCTGCCTCAGACTTCTTAGTCCCCTCCCTGTAGGCACCATGGTCCTGCTATGAGGTCCTCTGAAGTCATTTCTGTCCCTGGCTGAGCAAGCCCCTCTTCCTTGGCCTACCACAGCACTGACCAATTTGGTGACCCTCTGCTGAGCTTGAATTTATGAACAACTTTGCTGTACTGAAGCAGGTAAGAGCCATAGGCAGGATTCCATATGCTGTGTGGAGTAGAGGGAGACAGCCACTGTCCCAACCTCCTGGCTGTGCTCCTACTGATGTAGCCATCGATATTGTTGGCCATCTCTGTTGCCATGGTTTGCTGCTGGCTCTTTCTAGAACTCTTCTCTGCCATAACCTCCACCTCCTCTTGCAGAGCTGGTCCCCAGCCTGCATTGTTGCAGAGGCATGGTTCATACCAGTTGCAGGGCCCTTGTTTGCTGGTTTGCTGGCTTACTCCTCCTGATTGCCTAGCTCACTCTGAATGGCAGCTGTACCTTCAAGAATATTGAGGGCCTCTGGTGATGGTGCATTCCATTTCCTCATGTAAGTCATTGATAAAGATATTAAACAGGATAGAACTTAGGACAGATCCCCAAAGTACTGCACTTGTAACCAGTTGCTGGGCACTGAACTTTAGCCTGACCATACAACTGTCTTCTTCACCCATTTGGTAGCCCATTAATCTAGTCCATAATGTCCTAACTTGGGTAGAAGAATACTGTGGCAGAATACTGAAAGCTTTGTTAAAGTGAAGGTAAATGACATATGCTTCTCCCTCTTTGCCCACCAATCCAGTAATTTTACCAAGAAAGGCAGTCAGGTTTGTCAGATGTGATCTATCCTTGGTAAATTAATGCTGGCTGCTTCTAATCATGTTCTTCATATGCCTAGTAAAGTGCTCTAAGAGGTTCTACAATATCTCCAGGGACCACTGTGAGACTGATCCCCTGTAGTTTCTCAGATCATCCTTTTTGCCTTTTATGAAGTTGGGTGCAACATTTGCCCTTCTCTCTTCACTGGGGACCTACCACGATCTCACTGAATTTCAAAGACAATAGAGTGGCCATGCATGTCCATCAGTCAACTCTCTAGGGAGCCTTGAATGCAGCCAACATGATCCCATGGACTAGTAGGGGCTGTGCTCTCAAAACTAATCCCTGGCTCTGTCCTCACTCACTTCTGGCCATTCTCCCTCTCCTCCAAGTCTTTCACTAAGACAGAGGCCTGGAAAACCTTTCTAGTGAAGACTGAAGCAAAGAAGACATTGAGTTTATCAGCCTTATCAGTGCCTCCTGTAACTAAATCACCCAGCTGATTCACCAATGGGCTCATATTTTCCTTGCTTAGTCATTTACTATTAACACAGCACTAGAAACTTCTATCCCTGGGTATCTTGTACCACTTGCAGCTCCAATTGAGCCTTGGTTTTCTCAACAGTGTTCATACAAGGCTGGGCAGTATTTCCATCTTCCTCCTTTGAAACCTGTCCTTGCTGCCATGTGCTGTGTACTTCATTTGAGGTGTGGAGCTCATTCATGAGTTCCCTTTTTAGCCAATCTGGTCTCCAGAGAGAGTTACTAGCTTTCCTGAATAACAAGGTGGAACATTTTTGCTTGAAGAATGCTGTTCTTAAGGACCTTTAGATGTTATCCTTAAAGATCTGCTAGTTCCATTGAGCTCCTATGTCCTTCAGAGCTACCTCCCTTGGGACCCCTCCTACCAGTTCACCGCAGAAGCCTGGGGTCTCCTGAAGCTCAGGGTCTGTGCTCTGCTTCCTAACTTCCTCGCTCCCCTCTGATTTTGAACTCTGATATTTCATGCTCCCTACAGTTAAGACTGTCACATACAACTTATCACATCCAGATGAAAAAAATGCTTCCACTGGTTTGCATAGCAGATCCACGAGACTACCACCACTGCCCATCCAATCTAGCATCTATGTGATGTAGTGGTATCTGGAATTGGTCCCAAGACTACTGAATTGCTTGCAGCCCACCTTCTTGACCGCTCTTTTAGAACAAATGTTGCTTGTTATTTTCATATGTCAAAGTTCAGTATAACCAATAAGCAACTGTATGACAAAAGGGGAATATGGGATGCTTTGTTTCTCAGCTGTGGAAATGCATAGCAAACTCTGCTGAAGGATGGGAAAAGAACACATTGCAATCAACAAACTCATCCTTTACACATGTTTCAAAATTTCATTAAACAGACTCCAGATGCAGAAATCAAAGAACACAGTAAAAGGATAATCAGAATTTAATGCTGCAAAATACTCAGGACAGTGAATGTACTTGAGCGTCAGAAGCATTTTCAAGATTTGAGGATGTCATAGGATCAACACCTTGGAGAATAAACGTTGCAAATATTGATTCGAGCAAAATGTTTTGTCAGAGAGGGTGACCGCAGAAAATACTAATTCCAAACAAACAGGGCACAGCACATATTACTCAAAAAATAAATCTATTTTTGCCTGAGAATTTACAAAGAAATGGTGCGAGTATGGAGTTTATTTTTTTTTTCACAGCTGAGTAATACTCTTATCAACCATGTGCTTTTTAAACACCTGCCTGAATGTCAGGTCAGACGAATCAGTCACATTGACTGAGTTTCTTATTCTTCAAATACAAGTAGTTTGTGTTTCTAGACAATGAGCAACCTTCTAGAAGGTGACTCATGTATGTGTCTGTAGCTGAGTTTCTATGATGTGAAACTTACTCATTCCAGGACAACTTGTAGTTAGGTAAGAATTTCCTACAGTGCTCCAGCCATTCAAGCACAGTACTGACACAGCAGTCAGCACAAACCCACTTGGACAGTATGCAGTCACATTAACGTAAGGATAAAGTGTTGAGTCAGCCTTGCTGAGGCATGCAGAACTTACTAAAGCACTCAGAGAGACCTCCTCAAAGGGGGTGGCCCCAATCCAGGCCCTAATACCACATAATATCTCAAGGCACTGGTTGCTTATCTTATTTAAAATGGTAAGAGAAGAAATCTAAGGGCTGTACACACACATATAACAGGAGAGTAACCGTGCTTTCCTGGACACAACTATACCAAGCAACTCCCGCCTGTTAGGCTTTTATTAGTAATAGTACTTTGTGTTAAACACTCAACCCATATATAAAGTCCTATAAAAATAATTGTAGGTTTAAATAGGTTGAAAAATTTAGCTAAGTAATGGAATGCTTTATTGACTAAATGCAAGAAAGAAGCACCTAAAACAAAAGCTAGTAAAAATATGCAGACCCCTTGAATAAATTGTGGAAAGACATATAAAGCTGCACTGGGTTTGCAATGTGGCTTCCTTAAGAAGTGGCTAAAAAGTTTCTTAAGGGTCTGACATAGCAAATCCAGCTGGGCTCCCAAGGCCAAACTCCCAAACCCTGTTACTGACAAGGCCGGCCGAGCCAATCAGCACCGGTCACAGGCCTCTGGGAATCACATTTCAGAGAGAGAAAAACCCAAACTGCTGCTTTTGCCACCGGAGAGGGGAGTGAGAAGATGTAAGAAACTTTGCAGGCACCAAGGTCAGTGAAGGGGGGAG
The DNA here is from genome assembly GCA_013399135.1 of Heliornis fulica. NCBI lineage: Eukaryota > Metazoa > Chordata > Aves > Gruiformes > Heliornithidae > Heliornis > Heliornis fulica. The sequence goes on from VXBZ01009151.1 coordinate 19,055, forward strand.
GAGGAGGCGCTGAGGGAAGATTCCCTATGGCCTATAGAGAATACCATGGTGAAGCGAGTGTCCCCTTGCAGTCCATGGAGGATGAAGAGACCCCACTTGTAGCCCATGGAGAGGTACCTGGCCCAGGCAGGAGCCCACCATGGAGCAGGTGGAGGAATAGGGAAGAATCTGTGACCAATGTTGGAGCAAGCCTCTGGCAGAACCTGCAGCCCGTGGAGAGAGATAAGAGGCAGAGAGAGACACAGGCCCACGCCAGAGTAGGTTTGCCAGAGGGGTGCTTGTGACTCTGTGGGGGACCAGGCTGGGACCAGCAGTCTGGGACTGAGAGACATTTATGAGTTTATAGATGACCCTTGCTGGGGCAGTTGGTGAAGAGTCGAGACCCCGTGGGAGAGGACTCATGTGGAGAAGGTCTTGGGAGGACTGTCTGCTGTGGGTGGGACACCACTCTGGCACAGGGATAGGGTGCGAGAAATGCCCCCCCGCAAGAAGGAGAACAACTCATGAGGACATGACCAAAGACTGAAGCCTCCATTCCCTTTTTCCCCCTTTTCCCCCAGTGCCATCCTGGGGAAGAGGAACATCATAAATAGAGTGAAGTCTGCAAAGCAGGGAGGAGTGTTGACGGGGTTAGTGTTTTCAGAGCTGTTTTGTACTTCTCATTATCTGACTCCAGTTTCTCTCTGTGTGTAGTGCAGTGTAATAAATTGGAGAGTTTTCTTGCCTTCGAGTGCTGAGTCTGTTTTGTCCGTGACACTGATTGTGGAATGATCTCTCCCTGTCCTTATCTCGACTCCAAAGCCTCTCAACATGTATTTTCTCCCCTTTTTAAGATTTTAAGCATGCTTGTTCTATAAATCCAGATGAAATCTATGGAAACGTTTCTCAGCTTGACCTATCATTAAAATATTACTCGACAAAAAAAATTCCTGCTTTCCTTAGGACACTAATTTTCCTACTAAAGAAGCTGAGTGGTGATATCACAAAGCCTCAAGGCTTTTTCAAACTGGACCTTCCTTTGGAGAAGTATTATCTGCACTATGCAAACTCCCATTAGTCACAGCTCAGAGATGCTCTGGCTGTGCATCATTTGTGTCATAGAAATTTACCAGAACCCATTCAGTCTTTTTAGGAAAAAAGCACCACCAGTCAGAGGCAACTGCTTACCGGTAACAGTTCAGTTATTGGACAAGTGTGATAAAAAGACATTTCTCCTAGTCTTGCCACTATTTCATGGACATGTCTACTCTCATCCCCCTATACCTGCATCCATCATTTTCAAACCTCTACGGATGATCCACATCAGCCCTTCACAATGACAGCGGCCATCCCTTGATCACTGCCTCTCCCAGAAGTAGCTATAGTCTGACTCTCCCTGCTGGGGGACAGATACGGATTGCCAGCTACACCCAGAAAGAAGCATTTCAGGTTTAGCTTTGTGTCTGCACCTCAGCAGTGTGCTCGTCCAATTTGCCATATGGACAAGCTCAAGTTCAGCCTCAAATATTTATTTACCCTCTCCAACAGGGTTTTTTTCCTCTGGTCTTCAGTATTTGGTTAGAAGTCATATCATCATCCAAACACATGCTACGACAGCAATCATTTATGTTATTAAAACATCATACAACACCATGTTCTGTCCAAAAAAAAACCAAAAACAGAGAGAGCAGACTTTGATTTTGATTCCCTTTCTTGAATTTTCTACCTGAAGCAGAAATAAAGTAGAATTTAAAAATTAGTGCTTTTTCTCTTTTTTAAACAGTTTTTTCTTCCCTGTCAAAAAAAGTTTGTTCAACAAAACAATTTACTTCGCATGAATTTCCTATTCTGACAGCAGCACACAATGCTAAAATTGGAAGTTGATCTGCTTTGATACCACGGAAAACACTAAAAAGAGGGGTAAAAAGTCTTAGGACATGGGTTTTCATTAAGGATTTTGCATTTTCTCATCTGATATTTTAAAAATTTCTTTTGGTTTTAAATGGGTTCATCAGCACTCACTCTAACACCAGTTTAATTACACCAAAACCTCACTAAGCTGCCATATTACCCATGTGAACAAAAATGAAATATATCAAATATGTCAGATTAAATTAATAAGGTAAAAACTAGTACTTAATATTGTGTTCATCTATGACCAAAAAATTGAGATTTGTGAGGCAAATATAAAATACCCAGGCAAAACATTAAAAATGTAGGCTGGGAAAATGAATTCCAGCACTCGCATTACCCTTCTGTCTATTCCAACACATTGAAAATTATTGTGTAATCAGGTTATAAAAGTTATACATATAAGTAAAATATTAATTGTACTGTACTTACCTCAGCTTTTACTTCAGGTGCTATACCACTTTTAGCATTTCAATAAAAATACCCCAACATTTGAAGAGGAAGAAAAGGAATACAACTGTGTTTAATGCAATTATTAGGTGCACAGTTGGTTAAAACATCAGCTTGCAGCAACCCTAAAGAGAAGAGATACTCCCAGGTGGTATTCTTCTATACAGCTTTATACCTAACAAAGAGCCTTGAATTGTGCTTCTCCGCATCCAGTAAACACCCATGGGCTCACAAGAAGAAAAGGACAGCATTTTCAGATTATTATTGTCAGCTCCCTTTACATATTGTTGAAACTGCCAGTTTTTAAAATATTAAACACCCTAGAAGAAACACTGACAAAGCCCGCAATTTGAAAGAAAGAGCACTAAGGTGAACTCACCAAGCAGGCAAATTATTGCTCCAGCTTGCATTCACTTCACCTGCCTGGCAATTTAAAGATCATGTACAGTTAATGAAGACAGCTACCCAGGGGAATTATAGCATTACCCTTTACAAATAACATAAATATTAACAAAGATTTTACTTCCTACCCATTAAAACTCTGTAGGTTATAATAACTTCAATTAGAATAATAGTCAATTCTGACATTAATTCCCACCTTCCCCAAATTCTCCATTTTATAATCAATGATACTTCTGTGGATTCAAAATCTGCTTTTCTTTCAAGATTCAAAAGTCTTTTCAGATGTAAACTTACAACACACCACTGAAGCACACATTGTTCTCCTGGCTCTCCAAAGATGTGCTGTAATAAGACTGAAGGCATGCCTACAAAAGGGAACTGATGAGGCTGATGTGAATTTACAGCATCCCGGCTACTTCAAGGCAATTCACACACCCATAGCACAAGGATGTGGTGAACAAAGCCGCACCACAGCACATCTAACGAGTATTGGCTGCCAAGAGCCCTGGTTCACATATACCCATGGGGCAACATGACCACCAGCAACCAATCTCCATTCTGCCCAGCGTTTTGAGACAGATCAGTGAGATGGCCTTATGGGGCCATGCTGGTTTTTGTCGAAGCAGGCACAGGTTGCGTGTCTGAGTCAGGGGATGCCAGCGGTCTGGGTGGCCACGTACACCACCTCCCTTAGCAGCAGTGTCACCTTAGATCCATTTAAGCCTAACATGGAATTATATCTTACTCCATTTTAACACACTTCATGTTAATGCCTCTGTGTTTCAGGCTCTGTGCAAATTACCCCAGTGCAAAAGAATATGTATACCTGTACCAGTACTACAAGAGAAGAAGAGGTAACAAAACCAAGTCTGGACAGAAACAGTGGGACTTCCCTTGGAGAGCAACTGAACTAACTCAAAGTGTGATCTGATGACAGCTCAAACTAATCTCTGATGGAACTGCTACATCTCCTCTCTTCCTTCAGCCCCCAACCTAACCTCCTCAGATCAAAAAAGCATGTTTCCAGAAAGCAAGACCCACTTCAACTAAACATAGCAATATTTTTTTCCACCACTAATATTACAGCTGCAGGTTATTTGCAATAAGTAGACAAACGGCAATCCTCTGCACAAACACAAAACCATTTGTTTCTCTCCCAACAGCAATTTATAACTCTGCTAATCCCAAAATAGCATGTGGCCAGTACAAGACAAGGTGCCTGCACTAGGCTCTAGAGTTCTGGGCATATAAATGTGGATTAAAACCCAGGAAGCTTTCCAAGGAACCAAAAATCTCTATTTGTGAGTGATGCCATACAGCTTACTGCTTTGAAGTGTGTGCAGGTGAGAAAAAGGCTTTAGTAGGATTGTAAGGATCTGCTTCTTGATAGACTTGATATTCTTTGACTGCATATGATCACCCTTGTAATCCTGTCACTCATGTGTCAAAATAAACTGCCCTACTAGGAGATGAGAGCAATTTCTGTCATAATTCAGCTCAGATCAGAGAAGGTTCATATGAACCAATTTGAAAATTAGCCACTACCTAGAAATTTTATGTCTTTGTACTTTTCAAAAAATTATTAGAATGGGGTTTGCGATTATGCTCATATGTTACATTTTGTGAACACAATGGTGGGTATCCAGAAACTACTTCAGTATGTACTTTCTTGTCAGAAAGTTCATTTACTGATTTTCATTTAGGTGTTCGTTTTTTTTTCCTGTGTGCTATAGAGCACATTTATGAACATGACAGCACACAGATGTTCCATCTGGGTCCACATTAGTTGGTGAGACGCCAGCTGATCCTGTCATTTCCCTCCAAAATTTCCCTCCAATTGCAAAACTAAAAGTCTAACAGTGACCCTCCATCTCATTTTTCTTCTAGCAAATTTAAAATTAACTCCAGCACTCTCAATACCCTTCTGTCTACTCCAAAACACTGAAAATTATTGTGTGATCAGGTTATAAAAGTTATATATGTAAGTAAAATATGATTTTTTTCCTGTACTTACCTCAGTTTTTACTGCAGATGCTATGCCACTTTTAGCATTTCAATAAATTAAAAAAAAAAACAACATGGAATAGCCAGTCAGCATATATTTGTATGAAATGTATATACTAGCTTTCATGCCAGTTATTCTCAAAGTATTTACAAGAGAAGGTTCAGGTAAGCATGCTATTGAAAAAGAAAAGCTGCCAAATACTCAGTCCACAGACATAGAATCACAGAATGGTTTGGGTTGGAAGAGACCTCAAAGACGATCTAGTTCCAACACCCTGCCAGGGGCAGGGATACCTCTCACTAGACAAAGTTTCCCAAAGCCCCATCAAACTTGGCCTTGAACACCTCCAGGGAGGGGGCAGCCACCACTTACCTGGGCAACCTGTGCCAGTGACTGACCAGCCTGATAGTGAAGAATTTCTTCCTAATATCCAATCTAAAACTATCCCCTTCCAATTTAAAACCATTCCCCCTCATCCTATCACTACACACCCTTCTAAAAAGTTCCTCCACAGCTCCTTCAGGTACTGGAAGGCCAATAGAAGATCTCCCCAGATCCTTTTCTTCTCCGGGCTGAACAAACCCAAATCTCTTAGCCTTTTCTTCTAATTTTGTATATGGTAACTCTATCTTTTTTCTATTTTCCATTATGCAGATTTACTTCTCAGCCACATCACCATGTTACTTACTGAACTTTTGTCTTAAACTTTTTACAGTGACTATGATTATCTCTGACATTCAGAAACTAAAAGGCATTTTTGCATTACATTTAGATAGGGTATGATTTATGTCATCAATTAGGATCCATATTTTTATTTATCATATACAGATCTTGAAATTAGTTACATACAACATCATCTGCACATTTACCAAAAAACTTCAGCTTAGACCCTCTCTGCACAATAAATTTTCAGAAGAGAGGTGATCCCCAGGTAAAAGTAGGAACCTACTCTTGATCCACGTCAGTCAGTGTAAAAAAATTGTAATTTTCTTGTGTCTTGTACCCCCCTCAACATAATAATATCTTTATGACTATAAAGGTCAGTGGTGCATAATAAAATGACAAATAATGACAATAGAGACAGCTGTTAATTATCTTTGAACTACCTAGCATAGTTTCCTCAAGACATCTAGCCTTGACCACCCTGGCAGCAGATCAGACACTACTTGTATGCTGGATCTGTTTTGGCGTAACCCAATTGCAGGAGACTAAGTCATCCCCACTACCTGCCCAACCCATTCCTACTGGCAGTGAAGAGAAGATGCCTGGAGAGCAAGCACTGATGACTGTTCACTGCCCAGCACAGGGAACAGGACCGATAAGGTTCTGGAAAAGCTACCCGAATGCCAGGACAAGAGTTACTAGTTTTAAACTGGTGGCAGTGCCTCTATGAGCAATACCTTTCCACACAGGCAACTTCTGTCTCTTGTGGAGATGCTTTTGGCAAATATTTGCAGGTCAGTTGTATTGAATTAGTATTATTTAAAGGATGTTCCTCCATAATTTGATTTTTTCTGCATGTATAGGTCTGGTGATGACACAAGCTGGAGGAAAACTATATGAAAACACACAGAGAGAGGCACTTCTCAGCTTGTACAATTATTATATATCACTAGTTATTAACGATCTCTTTTCTGGAGATTATGAAGTGGATATAGTCCTGGGTCATGAAGCATTGTGCTGCTTCAGCCATGTGAGTATATTAAGCCCTATCCATACTAGGCATATATCCGTATATGTCCCCAAAATTAAGTTAGGAATAGGAACATTGTGACTGCAAAAACTGGTTCAAGGGGCAGGGATAAATTAGGACAGCTTTTCCTCCCGTGCACCCAAAGGCCAGTGTGTGCAGAGGACAAGCAGAAGAGAATAGCCACTCAGCCTTCTTTTCAAATCCACCTGGAATGTCTATCCCCCTTCTTACTCTCCTGACAGCACTGTCGAAGAAAGGTGAAACAGCTCAGCGAGATGTAGCTCTTTCAAGAGTACTTATCTGCTATCTAGTAAAAATCGGAAAGCAAGATGGAGGCCGTCTTTATATAAAAACACTACCTTTCAAAGTAGAAAGATTTACCTTTCTGTACTACTAATAATTACCTGTTGACTTCAGAGGCTGTTTTTACCTCCCTGCTTGGGCTTTATGGACCACACGTTCTGGGAACTCAAGAAAAAGAAGGAAAAGGCCCACTGTCATTGTGCATGAACTTCCTAGTTGATGTGTGTTTGCTCCGCCTGTTTTTTGAAAATACCTTAAAATATTTAATTTGAGTGGGGGGGAATAAATTAATTATAAGGGGGAAAAAGTCACCACAAAACATATGAAAGTCTTTGCATAACAAGGCAGACAAACCACAATTTTTCAGATGAAAATAACATATTTGGACAAACCTACAGCCCTGATAAAACAGCAGAAAAATTCAATATAATATTTCATCATAATTTTTAATCAGAAATAGGAAAAAAATTTCTATTTATAATTGTAGGTAAATAATGACAGAAACAATAAGCTGGGTTTTTTGAAGGCATTAGGTACTATAACAACACGTTAAGGTAAGTATAATACTAGTCTTCGGGATTGTTTATTCCTAGATGTTGAAAAGCTAGGAATGTTAAGAATCAGCTGATGTTGCCTGAGGGATACTCTCTTTCATTTCAAGTTTTTGGGATGTATTCCTTCCTGACCCTAAGTAAGTATTTTGTCAGCCTGGAAGTATGAAAGGAAAGCCTCCAAAATTTTGACTACTGAAATTCAGGATAATCAGTGGAAAGACGCTTGTGAACAAGATGCTTGCAATATGCTTACCCTTTGGCCAGCAACTGCTACAGCTGACTACTAGAGACATGATACTAAATGACATGTTGTATGGATTTTTAATGTTACCAAACTGATCTTTCTCCAGGAGTGCTTTCGTCTCCTAAAAATAAAAATATGAAAACTTGGATCTGAACTTAACTCATAATAAATTCTGGAAACCATGGGTATGATACATTATCAAAACCTCAGAAATCACTTTTCTTAAAACAGAAAATTTTAAAGTGTAATTTAGAAAAAAAAATCAAATCATCAAAATGAGCTCAAAAAAAAAAACATGACAAAGTTTAAAACACTTTTTAAAATAATGTTGTGGGATCAGCTATACAATTCAATCCCTACAAAGAGAAGAATTTCTTACTGGCTAGCAACTAAACTTCCTCTGGAATTTATGGCTCAACCCTACTCTCACAGTAATGAATACTTATGAATCTTTTACTGAAATCAGTGCTCATGAGTCTTAATTTTATTGGAAGACATATGGATCTTCCACTTAAGTAAAGTTATTGCTGAGTCTTAATGATATGGTTTTTTCAACAGTACAGTATTATTACTTTCTAAGTGTTCAAGATATTTCATTTTGGCACTGATTTCCAGTACCTGTTAATAACAGCACTGCTTCTGTTTCCTGGAATCAGTATAGTCATTCAGGGGCAACCTGCGCTGCCGCCCAAGCTGCTTCTGCAATGACGCTGCACATGCACACTTGAATTACGCAGTTAATCAGGACAAGTTACAGCTTTTCCTGGTTGGACCAATGTAAAGCCCAATCTGGTTCAAATATAAGTAGTGTCAGATTTCTCGCAGCAATGTAATACCAGTTTTCCCTTACTCTTAACTTACAGGTAGCTATAGCTTTCTGGATGCATAAAACTATGAAAGTGCTGGATCTGGATACAGATTAGACATAATCATGAACACAGTTTGAAAAAAAAAATAAAAATCAAGGTTGGTCTATTTTAAAATATATGAGTTAGTTTCTGTATGTGGGATTCATCACTACAGACTATCAAAATATGGTTTAGACCTCTAGTTATTAAAGATGGAAATATAATTTCTGCCTCCCTCTGTTCCTTAATAAAAGAAAGACTCCTCTCTGATGCAATTAGTGATGCAAGTAAAAGCTCTGGCAGAAGAGTTAAGAAGTATTATCCCAGCTAGAAGCCTATTTAAATCTGTACATTTTAAAGAAAGAAAATTATAAAGACAAGACATATTTTGTAGAACCACAAACTGGAGAAATCCCCTCATTAAAAAATTATTTGACAGTGAATAGAAGAGTGGTATCCATTTTTCACACTATTATTATTATCCAAGTTTGTGATCCAAGATGCAGAACTAAAATCTGCCTTTCCAACTTTTGAATTCTGAAAGCTCAGACTAGGGCTTCTAATATAAAATTTGGGTCTTTTGTACTCTTGTTACTAGTCTCTGTGTTGCTCCCATTGGTTTTAACTGGAAATGGCCCTTTTAGAAAGTGCTTATTTCGTTCCATGTCAAAGCTGAAAAGTTCAATATCAAATCTTTCTCTTTGAAAGATGCAAAACCTACAAGTCGGCTGCAGATGCCAGTGCCTTGTACTCCATAGCTCCACACATTGTTTTCATGAAGGCAACTTGAGATGAAGTCTAGCAAATGATTCAGTGACCTATCCAGAACAACATTGCTAGAACAAACAGGAGATAATTAATCTGTTTTCTGCTTGTTTGACACGAGGAATGGGTGGCAACGTGAAGGCTGGCACAAATTCAAAGAAAAGCCACCCAAAACCAGCCAGATGTTCAGATGAACAACTTGCAGGTGAGGGATGCTGGGACAGACTCATGACTGACATGACACTTCAAACTGCTCCCTTCGTGTCTTATCTCTTCCAGTACAGAGTAGCAGAAACAACAGAAAGGGAACTTCACTTCGGGATGAGAGTAAAGAGTAGGAAAAATAAGACATATGACATATTGCCAATCAAAAAGGAGTCTATTACAACATTTTTGGTTCAGGTCCATTTCAGGGTGTTGTATCGATCTACGTAGCTCTGCCATGCTACAACAGCAAGACTCGAATACTGATGTGGTGAGTCCCACAACAGGTATGGCAGCAGCCTTTGTGGAACAACATTATCTCAGTGCTATGGAAATTTCTCATTATAACTGTAGAGATGGGTTTTTTGGGTATGGGATAGAGGAGTAGAGGAATGCCTGTTCCACAACAGTTATCACAGTGTAAAACACCTCTCATAGGAACACCTAAAGACATTTTATATGTACCAACAAAGTCTCTTGAGACCCTGACAATTTTCAGAAATAATATGCTTGTATTGTGGAAAGTTATTCTGCTGTCTGGAGGAGTTATCATATTGCACAAGACCATAAATGTGTAACTATGCTCTCAGTAAAAGTAGGTTATTGCAGAAGAACTGTAAGAAAATATTGTGGCATAAAGACAAGACAGGAAGGAGGGAAGCTGATTTCTCCTGGGAGAAGATGCTCCCTGTTTCCATCTCCAGATGTTTGCAGCTACCACCTGTTACCAGCCATTCACCGAGGACACACAGTTCCTCTTGCAGGACAGTGATGGTCGTACTTCTGCCTTGCTCAGTGTTTTGCCAGACTGCAGCAACAGCAGAACCTGAGACGCTTATCTCGGTTACCATTCTGTGTGATAAATTTATGGCTTGAAGATGTGTAGCTGAAAGTGGCTTTATTTTTAAAGCACACAATTTCCCCACACACATACACTCATCTTAATATGCCTGTAATCTTGTTAGCAGGCAAGTACTTGGAAACAAACTGCAAAAAGTCCATTAAGTGTCACGAACACTCTCAGACTAGGTGCATTTTTAATTTAACTAATGTTCTTTCATAACATGTCATCTGACAGGAAGAACTGTTTCCATTCAAAAAAAGAAAATGCATGGGAAATTTCAACAATTGTTAATTTTATGAATACAAATCACTAATCAAATTATATTATTAAAAATTAGGTTATTCCATACAAGATCCAGTTGCCAAAACAATGTTTCTAGGCACTAATAGCATTTTGACATTTATACCTATAAAGCTATCATTCTGCACCGTTGCAATACAGTGATCATAGTGACTGCTTGCATAATGAAACAGGGAAACACTTCCAGCCAACTGGAAATGAAGAAAAACCCAACAAGAATGGAGCTATCCCAATATGCCACAAAAAGGCAATTAAAACCTGTGCCCCCTTTTGCTGAAGTTATCAATACTTTTTAAAATTAGCTCTCTGGCCATTTACATGATGGTAACTTGGTGACATTGTCAGTGCCAAGTCAGAGCAGCAACTAAACCAAATTTTCCTCCTGGACTCCTGGGCCGCAAGAACGAGTGATGAGCAAAGCTACTGGCTTCGAAAGAGTTAAGCCCTGAGTTGCCTTCCTACTCACTAAACTCACTGCAGTGAATTTGTAAGCATGGTTGTTCTTGAACACCTCCAAGTACCTTTTGTAGGTACAAAAAAGTACACGTTTCTCTGGCTGGATTGCAGTTTTCTACCATATAAAGATACAAAAATGCTCTCATATTGACAGAGAAACCACTCAAAGATCAGTTGTGATTGGACATCTTCAGGTGAACACCCGGGTGGGCATTGACTGATGTAACCTGTTTTGCTTGTCCTTAGTGATAATAAATGTCCCTCTAAAAAGTGCTGCAGGAGAGTTTTGCAATGCTTCAGCAGACAGGCCATGCACTTCCCAGAATACAAATTTTGAAGACCTATCTCCAAATCTTCAGAAATTTTAGGTATTACTTTTTTTTTTTCTTTCCTTGGAGTTCTTCCACTTCCTCAGCTTGGTGAAATTTATCCTCCTTCTGTTTTTACAATTGAAAAAATGTACAGAATATATTTCTCCAGTGAGCATTTACAGTGTGTGTCATAATCCTTTATCACGTACAAGACAGACTGATACCACTGCTTCATTCTGGGAAAAGGTTCATCCACATTACGAAAAGAATCAACCTCTTTGGACTAAGTACACTGCTTACCAAAGATGAAGACCCTTTTTTTGACACATATCAAATATAAATTATATCAAATATAAATTTGATATTGAAAATTTAGTGTCTTAACAGTGATTGAAAGCTCCATGTAAAAAAATAGTATACATATATATCTATAAGTATCACCAAACACAAAAGATTTCCTCATTATCCACATTTCTTAAATTAATGAAGGAACAGTTCACAGAAATGAGGATGATATCAAATTACAACTATGTGTTCAACCAAAAGCAAGGGAAATAGGCATGTTACACATTTATTTCACATATTCAAATCACTTCCTAATGTGGTGAAAATAATAAATTAGTGTGCCTCAGGAATTTCCTTAATTCAGAAACAGTATTATGTGTATTATTGTTGACTGTATTTAATAACAGCAAAAATGCACAAATACAATATGCACAGCTACACTAAATCAGAAACATCTCTCAACAAAGAATAAGTTGATGGTCTTTCCTTTACAGAGGCTTACCCCAACAATCTCTGATGCTCTGCTTTTAAACCTTCATCTCATAGAATCACAGAGTCACGGTATCACAGAACATTAAGAGTTGGAAGGGACCTCAAAAGATCACCTAGTCCCACCCCCCTGCCTTAGCAGTATCACCTAGATTAAATCACACAGGAACGTGTCCAGATTGGTCTTGAATGTCTCCAGAGAAGGAGACTCCACAACATCTCTTGGCAGCCTGTACCAGTGTTCTGCCACCTTCACAGTGAAAAAGTTTTCCCTTATGTTCACATGGAACTCCCTATGTTCCAGCTTGGACCCATTCATAGAATCACAGAATTTTAAGGCTAGAAATGACCCCTAAGATCATCCAGTCCAACCATTAACCTACCGCCACCAAGTCTACCCTTAGACCATGTCCTCAAGCACTGCATCTACCCATCTTTTAAACACCTCAAGAGATGGGGACTCAACCACCTCCCTGGGTAGACTCTTCCAATGCTTGATGACTCAGTAAAGAAGTTCTTCCTAATATCTAACCTAAATTTTCCCTGGCGCAACTTGAGGCCATTTCCTCAAGTTCTGTCACCTGTTACTGTTACTGGGGAGAAGAGACCAACCCCCACCTCACTGCAACCTCCTTTCAGGTAGTTGTAGAGAGCAATAAGGTCTCCCCTCAGTCTCCTCTTTTCCAAAACAAACAACCCCAGCTCCCTCAGCCACTCCTCGTAGGGCCTGTTCTCTAGACCCTTCACCGTCCTCATTGCCCTTCTCTGGACACACTCCAGAACCTCAACATCCTTCTTGAAGTGAGGGGCCCAAAACTGAACACAGTACTCGAGGTGAGGCCTCACCAGTGCAGAATACAGGGGGATTATCACCTCCCTGGTCCTGCTGGCCACACCGTTCCTGATACAAGCCAGGATGCCATTGGCTCTCTTGGCCACCTGGGCACACTTCTGGCTCATGTTTAGGCGGCTGTCAACCAACACCCCCAGGTCCCTTTCC
>VXBZ01009151.1:32632-62000 GCA_013399135.1 Heliornis fulica
CCAGCTCCCGCAGTATCCTTGGGTGGATCCCATCTGGCCCCATAGACTTGTGGGCATCCAGGTGGAGGAGCAGGTCAATGACTGCCACTTCTTCGAACTGCTGGGACATTCCTATCATTGGACATGACTGAGAAGAGACGGTCTCCATCCTCCTGATACTCACCTTGTTACATATTTCTAAACGTTAGTTAAGTCACCCCTCAGTCTCCTCCAAGCTGAAGAGACCCAGCTCCCTCAGCCTTTCCTCGTAAGGAAGGTGTTCCACGCCATATTCTTGGTGGCCCTGTACTTTTCAAGGAGTTAAATAATAATCTCAAATAATACAGTTTTTTAAGCAAAGTATTGAATGTGATTAACAGCTCAAACTAGAAAAAAAAAGCCCCTTAAAAAAGTAGTGTTAGCTTCATTCACAGCACTCCTTGCTTTTGCCTTAAATTCATACAAAAGAAAAAGGAAGTGAGCTAAACTAAAACCATTTTAACTGGAGGTCTGGGCAGCCTGGTTAAATAGCTTGGTTTTGGCTGGATGGGTGAGTTCTTTTCACTGACCCTTTCATCAAATAAACTCATCTGTTTTACCTGACTTCTGTAGTGGAACGACTTGTAAATTGGGAGATTTCTAATAATTAGATAATGTCAGTTAAACATTGCTTATCAAGAAGGGTGGGTGTCAAGAAGATGAGGTCAGTGTCTCTTCAGTGAGTCCAAGTGATAGGACAAACGGCAATGGACCCGAACTGGGTCCAGAAAGTTCTACCTCAGTATCAAGAAAAATTTCTTTACTGTGAGGGTGATGCATCACTGGAACAGGCTGCCTGGGGAGGCTGTGGAGTCGTCTTCTCTGAGGACTTTAAAAATCCACTTGGATGTGTTCCTGTGTGACATGCCCCAGGTAAACCTACTTGCCAGGGGTGTTGGACTAAATGATCTCCAGAGTTCCCTTCCAACCCTGATGATTCCGTGATCTGTAAAATCCAAGCCTCAAGCCCCTTTACTGAACTTTGGAATGGAAGAAACCTTATCATACATGGCAGATACAATATGCAATTAATACAGTTTTGGATCACCCAGAAATTCTCTCCTAACCATGTTTTTCCCTAATCCTGTTACTAGAATAAGAGTTTGGAGTGTTCTCATTTAGCTACAAGTAGGTTTCTCCGTCCACATGAGCATGGCAAGAGAACAGTCCCCATTTTTGTCATTTCAATGCTCTTCTCCCCTTATCTGTATCATAAAAACACAGGACAAGAAGGATCATTAAAGATCATTTAGTCTAACTCCCAGCACTGAGACAGAATAAAATATACACAAATAGATACACATAAGGTAATAATCAAAATCTGCCATTAATGCAAACTTTCTTTTAAATTCCAGGTGAATGTAAAACTAGTTGACAAAAATAGTACTTGATGTGAATTCACTTCTTGGGGCCAATTCTGCAAAAATGCCTCTGTACTAGTCATAAAACAAAGACTCAATTCTGTTTGAGTCATTTCAACTGCCTGTGTAAGAAAAGCACAGTACCTGAATTTATTCAAAACACTGACTGGAGCCCAAAAAATGTCCTAATGTCCACTAGCTTCTTTGTGCTTTGGTTTGTTATAGAAAATGTTTAATGGGAAATGAAGATTTTGAAAAGATATCTTTTCTGTACTTTTAGTATCAAGTAATTGAAAAATTGCTATGAAAAGTATGCAGAAAAAAATAAAATTTATAAAATAATTATAATTCTAGTATTATTTAATTCAAATATTGCCATCTTTAAAAAGTCTCTGATGTTAGCAGTTTACTGTAAATGTAAAGAATAAAGATAGAATATAGATCTGCATTCTGACCTAAATTTGTTCACTTCCTTAGCCAACTCTGTCGTGTTGACACATATCCAAGCTCCTACTGTAGAAAAAAAAAGAGATATGCCAAACTTGGCTTATGCTGAGCTTACAGAGAAATTGCAATGATTTTAAGCTTGTGCTCAGGAATGAAAAAAGACATTTCAGTTCGTTGCACAAATATTATAAACAATATTATAGAAGACTCAAACTGCTATTTCTAAAAACTATACACACGTTAATTACAGTGAACATTAAAACCCCTACTTTTTTAATATTGTGATGTTGCACATAAACCACCAAATTAAAGAATGTTATTTGGGTTGCAGAAGTCATTTACTCATATTCAGCCTATAGGAAATGCCAGAACTAACAGTGCCCATTTCTTTAAAACATTTTGGCACAGTGCTTAGGTCTTATTAAGTACATCAGCTTGACAGTCCTCATTTGATGAACAGCCATTCAACATTTCATTACTGTTCGAAGCTTAGTCCAATATCTTACTTGCTACAAACGAAAGAACAATCATTAATTTCCTCATGAGCCTTTTGAAAGCTGCCTTCATTTACGTGAACCAAAAGCCCCAGGGAAAATTCATCTGCTTTGCAGGTGAGGGTCATAACAACAATCCTGATTTCACAGCCAGAAAACTGTGACTCGGTGATGTCATGTTTGACATGTCCACAAACACAGAGTGAAAACTGTCAGGTTCCCCTGGAGTTTATGTGAAATAAGGAGGCTCACAATTCAGAGAGAACTGAGCATATTTCCATGGGACAACTAGCTGATGTGAAGATAACCCTTTCCCTTCCACAGCAAAATGTCACAAATCTTCCTTGTGATCACAAAAGCACTACAGAGCTCCTTCACAAGTGGGCTGTGAGATACTTAAGCATATAAAGTAACTTGGTAAGTCTGCCAAATTCCATCCTTAGGAAGGATCTAGAGTGGGCTTTTTCCCATCTCTCTCTTGTGATTTTTTTTTCCCCTAAAATGAAGATTAAAGCAATTCCTGAGAACCAACAGGGCTGTGGGATGATTGGGAGAGCCATAGGTTTCTGCAGCAGCCTCCAGACCTCACTTAGCACACATCCACTGGCAGCTCTGCTTAGGCCACCACCTCCCACTGACCATATCCTACAGAGTAACAAAGCAGCAGAGTAAACAGAGAAGCTGCTGTAATGCTCATGCCCTGCAGCTGTCACAATGATGACACTGAAACGTTAACTTCAGCACTTACATAGTATTCTTTGGGACCATTTATATCTGGCCAAGCAAAGATATCTATTATATAGGTATTTAAATCTGAGCTAGTTGCCCTAGGCTCTCTTTGTAGTCAATGGAGAGAAAGAAGCAATTCTAGGGCATGATTCATCTCCTCCTAAGGCAGGTGTCCAAAATAGGTCATATGAATCATGCCCTAAAAGCATCTGTTTCTTTGCATTGACAGTAAAAGGGCCAACATCAACGAGCTCAAACACAAACTGCTGCCACATGAGAAGACTTCTGAAGCTTGGGAAGCTGAACCCCATTCATGCCCTCTACAAACAAGCTGAGGTGCCAGAATCCAACCTTATCAGGTACAGCCTTACTAGGAAAAAAGACTTTTTTTTTTTTACTCATTGTCAAACCCACTCCCAAGTGTACCTTTAACTTCTTCCCCTTCACACAGGAACTGTTTTCCTATTTCCTTCTTTCAGAAGCTGATGTCACCTTGAGCTTCACAGCATGCCCTTCTAGCAGCACTCAACTGAGTGCTCTCCTTACTTCCTGAGGCACTTCCCCTCCTCTGCAGCCTTCTTCTGAGTGCATTTATCCCTTGCAGCTGCATTTCATCATCCCATCTGCTGTCTTACCAGTGCCTGCATTAACCATTTCTCTGCTTAAAAGAGCTTGTAAACCCTACACACCGTTGCTTCAGATATTTTTATTAGCGTTTATCCATACTGTGCACACTGGAGAGCATGGATGCATGCTGTCGAATTGCATTTGAAGAAATCAGTCTGGAGAAACAATAAAATAATGTAAAATATTTATGTCTCCCGGTCCTTTTGTAACAAGAAAATATTTGTAGCTTCCCCCTCAAAAAAGGTATTCTACAGCATTCAAGCACCCCATGCTGTAATAATGAAAATACTGCAGCAGCATATTAATATTGCTGATATTATAGTTCCAACATAATGAAAATAAAATATGCAAGCATACAGAAGCTCATTTCATGAATGAAGACACTGCATATCTTTCCCTTCCAAGCAGAACTACAGTGTATGAACTTCAGGGGAAAAAAAAAACAAAACAAATCAACACTAACTGTGTTTCACACAAGTTAGAGGTTAAATTACAAAGCACCAACACAAAATAGCAACAGCAGCATCTCAGACAACTCCATGAAAAAGGGAGACGAAGGCAGCGTCTCATGAATTCTTAATACATTAAGGAATGAATGTGCTCCTACAATTTGTAAAGGAATAAATCTGCTCTGAAGAACAAGGCAGTTTGGGGATAGGAAGAGTATCAAATAGTTTGCCTTTTGATCTGAAGCTAGACCTTTTATGCATCACTATATACAGCTGAAAGAACAAGAAAGGAAGGTAAAAATTAAACTATAAATATTAAAAGCTCTTTAAAAAAACACATTCTTTGTGGAGTTTTCCTAGTTCCTAAATAGTAGCTGTCATGTGAAATAGTGAAAAGCATATAATAAACAGAATAACTTTTGTCTCTATAATATATAAATTTTTCTGTGTTTCTAAGCTTTATTTTTCCAATTCCAAAGACATCAACTCACTCGTCTGTAAGGAAAAATAAAACAAAACATTGTGCAATCTTAGGTTTAAACAGCACAAAATATATGCATCATTTTAATTTTGCTTATTTGAAAACTACTACTGAATGAAATGGAACTCTTCATTTACTTTCCTCTAGCTTTATGCTTGTAGGATTGCAAATTGTTTTGTGACTAAGTACATTTCAAAACCTGCAACTCCATTGAATTTTTCGTTATCTAATAATCTCTCCTTTTTATGGAGTTCAAAGATACACTAGTGTAAGGAAGCAAAATATGTTTATCATTTAGATTCAGCATTCTCTTTTCCTCTTGAAAAGGGAGAAGAAAGTGTCAGATACACAAATGGAAGGCTAATTTCGATAGAGCAAGATGCTTGAGGGTGGCTCCATGGAGAAACTACTTTTTTAACTTAACAGTTTTTGTATGGGTTTAGTGTTCCTCACCAACAAATATGAGTGCTGCCAGTCACTGGAATGATTAATTAAAAAACAAACAAACAAACAAAAAAAACACCCCCAATACACCCCAAAAACCAAAACACACAGCACACACAAGAAAAACTTACCAAAACCTAAACATAACAAAACGAACTAACCATACTACTTTGTCAGAAACCTGTTATTGGCACTCTGAGGCTGTGACCTGGCAAAGTGTGCTCCATTGGATGAGGGAGATTGTCATGCCCACCTGGAGATCCACCGTGGGAATTAGTAATGGCCCAAGAAGCAGCAGTCTGTCCCTGTAACCCTGCTACAAGAGCTGAAACTCCATCTCTTGTCCTGAGTTTTTCATAGAGCATTTCCTAGGGCTTAAGAAATACGGAAATCTTCATTCCAAGTTTTATGGTAGCTGTACCTTGGAAGATAGAAAGTCAATCATTTTATGGAGGGAAGAGGAGGGCAGGGGGAGTTGTTTATTAGATGAAGTTACTGTCACTAACTTTTAAAACAAACTTAAAAATTTAAAAAAACTTCCAAATTTAAAAATTTTAATGGCTCATATTTTCTCAAAGAAAAGTATATATTGTCTCGATAGTAAACATATATACTAATCTCACCAGTGACACCACTGATACCTTCTCAGTGGGCTAGAGATTTAAACAGATGCTGTAAAGATTAAGATCAGATTTTCAATGGCATCTTAGTGCTCTTTATTTATGGATTTTTTATTATAAAAGAGAATATAGCAACCTAGATATAGAAAAGAAGTAAAGAAAACTTTTCTAAAGGTATGTACACAAAATCTTCTAAAACATTCTCAGGCCAAGAATCTCTAATTGACCTTAATAGAGATCTCTTTAAAAATTGTTCCTATCTATTCTTTTTCTTTCCAATTCCTCTGTTAAACATCGTTCTACTATTTCTCAAATCAAGCAGAACAGAAAAACACTAACAGATCAGATACTTGTATCTGAAGCGAAAACAGTCTTTCTAGCTTTTAATGTGGCTTTTGTGCACAAGCTTTGTTTTATTCCCTTGAAAATGAGACATATACATTCAACAGGTCAAATTTTCTTGAATTAAATAATGCTGTTTGCCCGTATTTTCCATGACAGAATGTAACTGTAGCATCCATAAAGTCTGCTAAAGGTCCATACTAACATGGAAGAAAGTGCAAGACAGCTGTCTTCTGTAAGCTGCTCAGTCATGAGTGCTCAAAAACTAATCATATTGGAAGTTAACAAGCTCCCGAAAGAAGTTCACAGGTCTAGACTCCTCATATGTGTATTGATCCTGCCATGACACGTACGGAAACAACCCTCTGTGTTGTCATGTCCCTATACATTTGTTCACCAACTTCTAAGATGCTTTCACATTAACCTCCTTTGTATCAGGCTATTATTTTAGAGTCCCAACTAATTTTAAGAGGCTTTCCATTGCACAAGCCAACCTTCATGCAGGTGTCATGGCCCAGGTGAGACTCAGCAGAGCCTTCAGGACATGAGTACAAAATAGAAAATAGTTTTCAGCTCCTTTAAAGTACATGCTCCTTTAAAAAGCAGCAGCCTGTTACATAGAGGAGAAAAATAATTTAAAAATTGTAACATCTGAAATGAATAATGGTACCACTCCTTAGGCTACATCACTGAAATGATTACCAGTAATGGTTGCATTGTCTCCTTCTAGCTACACTGGAAGGTTTAACAAAAGATATTAAGTGTACCAACATACCTCTTCTTCCCCTTAGACCACCAGGACCAGGAAAATACTGCCCACAAAAAGTATTAAGAATTAAAATCCTCTTAAAACCTATTATTGTTGATACAGCTCCCACCCACCAGTTAAAGGGAAACAGCGGCAGCAGAAGCCTGTCCTTAGGCTCGCAGAGCTCTCTGACTGTCTTTCACGGGCTGGGGTGTCCAGGACCGGGTTGTACAACATGACCACGTGTCACAAACATCCTGGGCACAAGGAGCTTGGTGCCTTTCTACAGGTTTCAGATAGGGATATCATGCTCCCTTATCATTTCAGAAAACAGGAAAAGTCATCATGAAATTTACTGTACTGTTTCCATTTATGCACTTTTTTGTTTGTTTGGGGTTTTTTTGTGGGGGCTGAGACTGTGCAGTTTTCATATGCTACTTCTTCCACATTTGCTTTTCAGAAAAAGCAATGATTTTTTTTTTTGTTTGTTCAGTTGAAATAGTTCCTGACTGTGTAAGCATGGTGTTCTTGTTTGGGACATAGCACATGCACCATCTCTCTTTCTTAAAACTTCTGTCTCTTCCTTCTTGTTTAACTAGAAAAACACAGAGAAAGGCTTTAATTCTGCACAATTAAAGAATAGTTATCAAGTTCTGGTTTTACCTTTGTCAGGGAAACTACCTTTAGCACAAATAAAGTACAACTCAATTCCATACTCATCCTCAAAGCCTGACTGCTATACATATTTGTAGTTGGTGTAACTCAGAAAATTTTCATTTATATGGAAAAAAAAAAAGTCCCAACAGACTTATTGCAATCCCTGATCATGGCAGCAGAGTTGGAACTTGATGATCTTTAGGGTCTCTTCCATCCCAAACCATACTATGATTCTATGATTCTAAATTAAGTTTATCCATCAAGAGACGTACCTGGTATAGCTAATGCCAAAATGCCATAAATCAGTGTCTCAGTCAGCACCTTCTTTTGTAACGTTGTGGAGTTGGATAAGTTTGTATATCAGTTCAATAGGCCATAAGAAAAGAAAAGGTGAAAGTTATCCAAAGGTTTTGAGGATACAATTGATAGATTTTTGAGTATTCTTGGGAAATGAAACAAGAAGTATCTGGGTATCAGCATACCAACTGATAACTCTTTCAGCAAACCGATACTGTTAAGTGCCCTCCGATGGCCATATGCCAATGCTGTTACCTCGCCTCTAGGTAGCCAGCTATCTTTTAAAGTTATCTGTCCAGAGGGACTATCAGCAGTCATATTACAAGTCTGTTTTGATTGTCTTTTTAAGTACTGTCTTGGTATTACCAGCACCTTGCCAAGGAAGTAAAGATATCTTTCTTGAGCCTTTTTAGCCAGTGCTTTTTAATATTCTTTGCTTGTAAAAGTCAGAAAAAAACCCCATACAGTAGATATGTATATGAATTAACGTCTCTCTCAAATTTCTCCTCAGTTGCTCAAGCCTGTTTTTGCACCTGCACAAGCCCCAACATGATCAAACTACTTCAATAGCTATTTCTGTGATTTGTCCCCCCATTCACTCACCTCACTGAAGCCATACTCATGCCATACAGCATCTAGTGAATAAAATCACAGCCAACAAGGGCATAGTAAAAACATTCAAAAATTAATAATAACTTTTAGTTCTCCATATTGATTATGAATGACATTGGTAATTGGTATGGGTATTCAAAATTTCTGGACAACACATACTTCTTCAATGCTAGCATGAATCCTATCTATAAAAAGTCCCAGGTGCAGGTATATTTCCTCCAGTACTAATTTTTTCTCTTTCTCCTTCATTTGTTTTATTCTTCTGAAGAAACAGTGCAGCTTTCCCATTCTTTCTGCAGCATTACAGTCTCAGATGCCTAGTCAGTACCAGTAACTCCCCCACTCTTGTGATACAGCCTTCTTTATTTCCACACAGGAAATTTGGTTCCTTTATTTTGTTTTCTTGTTTTTGTGAATTTAAACAGCATTTTTAAATTGTTTACTGACTTTCTTTTTAGCAGCCTTCCAGTACCTGAGAGGTGCCTGTAAGAAAGCTGGGCAAGAACTGTTCACGAGGGCATGAGGGGTAATATTTTTAAACTAGAAGAGGGGAGATTTAGAATGGATATTAGGAAAAAAAATCTTCAATATGAGGGTGGTGGATCACTGGAACAGGTTACTCAGATAAGTGGTGGAGGCCCCATCCCTGTAGACATTCAAGGTCAGGCTCGATGGGTCTCTGAGAAATCTCATCTAGTGAAGATGTCCCCGCTTACTGCAGGGGGATTGGACTGGATGACTTTTAAAGGTCCCTTCCAACCTCACACATTCTGTGATTCTATGATATTGCTCCAAGAACTAGAAACTTAAGAAAACTTCCTAATTAATAATATGTTCAAGGCCTATGGGCAACATACTCCTTTTTCAGTCTAGAGCTCTTTTCCAGTCTTTGTACTTGCCATTTTCTCAAACAGATAATTAAACAAACAAAAAAAAAGCCATTACACTTAATCTGTGTTGAAATTAATCTCTACAGAGCACATCTTTATTGATTGTGAAGCAGCAGCTTGGAATTAGGGGGATTCTTTTCTGATGGTAACTATATGCAACAGCAATTCTCATTTCTTGTCTAAGCAACAGCTTTAACCAGCATATCAATACACACTTGATAAATGGTTGGAGATAGGTTGTTGCAGGGGATTAAAGATAGCGCTTGTTACTGTGAGCACGTGTGAAAGCGCATGTACGGGCATCTTCAGTTAGTGTTGTGTGCATTCAGCTGCCGCTATTCCAAAAATAATAGATTGGATATAAAATGGTAGGCATTTCTGTGTGCCTTTCTTGTTTGGATACAAGCCAGAAAACAATTTTAACTTTAACTGAAAGACTTGTTTAAATTGTTTTCCCAGTTTTCTGTGCTAATGTGTTATCCCTTGTGCCATTCTTTAAACATGCGTTGGGCTTAGCTAAACTATAAAGAAAGGGCTCTGAAATTCAAATGAAAACAGAGATAGTCCCAAATGCTCTGTGACAAGGAGATTTAATTCCTTCCCTGTTCACAGCCTACCTAGGTCAGTTTGCATAACTTTTTTTAACACAGGTCCTTGAGACATCTAAACCACGCAAGAGCTGGTGTACAAACAGCTCACCAGGAGCCGAGAAGAAATCCTGAGCAACCTTCAGACCAACTACATGCTAATTTTGTGATGCAAAAATCTTAAGCAAGATTTTAGGCCTGTGCTGGGCCTTGCTGGCTCAATCTGCCAGATTTGTACAGTTAATTTGCACTCAAATTTTAGGCGGTGGGGCAGTTAGATAAGGAAATAATCAAGCTCCTCATATTGCAAAAGGAGAAGGGGAAATGCCTGCAGAGGAATAGCATGGCCATCTAACGTAAAAGCATGGAGTCAATCAGAATGGCTCTTCTGCCACCACCAAGGTATCTAACTCTTTCCACTTGTACTTCCATGAAACAGGAGAGTAAATTAATGTAGGTGAATTAGACAATTAAAATTGAAGCCCATAATAGGTAAAGATCCTCACCAGTCAGCTCTATTTGACACATTCACCTGCAACAGATTCTGACCCCTCAACATCATATAGTTCTGTCAATTAAATATTTATTCACTTCTGTGATGTTAATGCATTCAGTTATGGATGCACAGCTGAGCAGAAAACATACACAGAGGTATTCTGGTATTCATGAGATACCTGGTGATGAGAATCTCATGCTAAAGGATCAGTAAACCTGGGTGAAAATCAGAAGGCAAAAAGAAAAACACAAAAAGAAACACACGGGTGATAATGCTTTAATTTATTTTAATGTTTCAGGTTTTTTTTTTGTTACTCCATAGAGGTTAAGAGGAATAGGTCCTTTTATAAACATCAAACCTAACAGCTACAAGAAAGAGAAAGCATATTAATAAATGAAAAGAGAGATTAAATTAGTGATGTTATAGTAATGATTGTAATACTGAAATCCCTTTTCACATCCATCTTATGAAAGATAAAGAAATCAGAATAAATAGAAAGCATTGAAGAAACTGTAAAATAAACTATTAAGAAAATGAAGATGATAGAAAGCTTTCTACTTTGGCAGAAGTCCGTCATACTGTACTGCTGGCTTGGAAAAGCCACAGGCAATGGAAAACTAGGGGAACATGCTACTGGTTCACAAAGGGAAAAGAAAGACAACATATTTCAAATCCATTATTCATTGTAACTACTCATGGTCTTTTATTAGACCAAGTAAAAAGGGCAAAGCCGTTACAGCAGTACCAGTAAAATGTGTGGGTATAAAGATGCAGACAATGCCCCATAAGCATTGATTAAAATTCTTAAAATGCAAAACTACAAGAGACTTTGCAAATTAATCCTTCCACTCTCTATATTTCCTAAATAATACAAAGGATGTTATACATTTCAGCTTTCTCATTTGTTCTTTTAATTTTTCTTTTTCTTTAGAGAAATTGTGAGTTTTATCTATTCCCTATTCAAAGCAAAGGTACATGAAGTTCTTTCAATGAGAAAGCAATGCCTAGACTAAAAGGTTATGTTTCTGATGGCTTAAAAAAACCCATATTTCCTCTCCGGGAAAAATACAGTGGACAGAGAATACCAGGGGCAAGTCAAAATACCAACACAAAATTCTGAAGTATCTTATCTTTACTAAATTATACAAGAAGGAGCAAAAGATTGCTTTAATTTATCTATGATAGCACCTGTAATGATAAATGACTGCTCAGCAGAGATGGTCAACATTCCTTGTAAAACAAAGGGAAAAATTAACATTAGAACCTGTTGCTCACAGTCATATGACCTTTGGATACTAATGAATGCCCCTAAATGTCAGAGAAAATAAGTGTTCAATAATGTATCTGTGTTTATATCTTTCCCTGCATATTTCCATGTGCACACATGGAATAATGTTCTTAAACTTCTGCAGCAGGAAAAAACTCCCACTAGAGAGGCTACAATTGAAGCACACACTGCAGAATCACTTATAGCTTTGTTCTAATACATCTTACGTTCCTGTAACATAGTTATCGTACACATGTGCAGAGAAATTAATTTTGGCTTGTCACTAAGGGGCTATTTTGATAAGTGGAGAAATACAGGCTAAAGTCAGAGTTTCAGAGATGGGGACAACTCAAAGATGACTTTATTTTTATTTTAGACACTCGCTTCTACTTCCAGCATGACTTTGGTCTTTTTTATGTAAAGCCAATATTACAAGCCAGTGCTATAGCTGGGAAAAAAGCAGAATTTCAAAGGGAAAACTAGTTTCACCTTCAGGCTACAGCTCAGTAAATGTAACTCTAGCTAAATATAGCTTTTCCTTTTTAATAAAAAAAAAAAAACCTGAAACTGTGCAACTCTATCAAAGTAGTTGGACCAATATTTTTATTTGATGGAAAGCAATGATGGTGTCCAGTTAAAGAATTTAATGCTTCACTGTTGAGTAAATAAACAAGACGTTTTTAATACTGCTTAGAAGGACTGTGTGATAGTTGTGGAAAAGGAGATTGAAAAGTTGTGGGTTGCAAGAGTCTAAAGGGTTGCTCTTGGAAGGCATAGGAAGTTCTAAAAATAGAGAAAAATTAGGAGATTTTTACACTCACGAGAGAGAAAATAACTTTTTGTGATTAGCTGGGATGCATTTATTTCTTTTTTACTAAATTTCAGTTGGATAGAGATTTGGGCTCTAAGTAAATTAACCAAAGTTCTTAGATGAGGAAATATCATCTGAATTACTGACATAATCTAAAATTAGGAAGGTTTTAGATACTTCTAATATGTTAGGGAGGAAAAAAATCTAAATAAATAATATTTTCTTCATAAAAACAATGTTATTAAAATATGCTGAATTAAACTTGGTTCATATTTTTTATTTATAAAAAGTCCATTGAAACAATGTTCCTTAAGCTTTTTTTGTAAACTCAGATACTACTGCCATCAACTAGACCTCATATCAACTGCTCCTACATTGACAGATGCAGTTTGTTAATATCATGACATTCAAAATACTTCAGCAAATGATGCAGAAAATACAAGATTGTAAGGTGTGGAGATTGCCATTAATAACAGAAAGGACAGCAAGAATACTATTCTTGTCCATACCACTATGAAAAGTTTCACTCTTCTGGCTTATTTGTGTTTGCCTCTGGTTTAGTATGTAGAGCAATGACTTTATTATTTTCTAAGTGCCTAAACTTAAACTCCTGAAGATGATATTGTGGAAAGCATATGCTTTGATGTGTTTGTGACTTCAAAGGTGGTCAATATTCAGAAGCTCCAACTGTGTCAGGGCTCAATTCTGGATTCAGTTATCTGATCTAAGACACCCAGCATCACTCAGGGCACCTTAGCTACCGCTCCATAAGGCAGAGTTTCCTAAAAGTCTTGTGTTGTATTACTCCATACCATAAATGGGACTTCATACTTAACATTTTGTCAGTTGAGTTCTGCCTGTCATTTCAGAATGAGAAACTGAAATTATCCTTCAGACATTTCTGATCCACACTAGTAGCACATATACACCTGAGAAAACAGTATGTCTGTAGATGTCTGAAAATGAAGATCTGACATAATTCTGTGTAAAACTCTTTTCCTAGTGGCTTGGGTTTCGGTTTCATTTGGGTTAGGATTTTTTGTGGATTGTTTTGGGGGTTTTTTATTATTATTTTTGTGTATTTTTTTCTTACAAAGATGACAACCCTGCATGGATCCCACACAGAAAGACATTTTTGCAGAATTAGAGCCTAATAAAGTTTATCCTTGCATTTCTCCTTTTCAGTGTGATTGTGACTAGAGCCCAAATTTGCCCAAGGTGTTATATCACCAGACTTCAGGAGCACTTACCACACTGCACTAGAGTGGATTATGTATGCATATATATCTAAAACCAGAAATAGTTTGACACAATCTTGAAAAGTTTTCCTTTAAAAATCAATTAATTGCTTCACATTTTGACCTCCTAAAGTTTATCTTGTAACTGCAATCCATTGTCATTAGCACATTCAACTAGTTTGCTTCAGCTAATTTTTGAGCAAAATAATTAAAAGCAAAGGCTGATGCTAAGAAAGTGGGAAGAAGGTAAATTAAAGTATTCACAGAAATTTTAGCACCATCTGCTAAGGTACATAAAGTCTCAAAAAAAAGTATAAACTAGCCAAGAGTTAATCACGAAACGCTGAACTATGTTGTGTTTTATATTAAGCTCATATAAGGCAAGTATAGGTGCTAAATATTAACCAGGTGAAAAACGATATGTTTTGACACATTAAATAGTACAGTTGAACTTTTTTCAAATACTTTTGGAGGTCTAAGCAGCTTGTTTGGAAGGAGAAGATCTGACACCCTTACCCCTGCATCACACACTTAGCAGTTACTCAAAGAGGTGCTAGTATGTGTTTCTAGACTGATTTTACTGAAGGAGGAACTCACTGGAAAGAAGAAAAGGAATTTCAGATAGGACACAGTTACATATGACAAGTCAACAAGCTGTTATTTTGGGTTTCAAAAGTTTTCAAAATTATTGAACACCAAGTAAGGTCCCCTTACTCAGAAGTTAGAGCATATTTTGGCAATGTAAAAGAGTAGACGAGAAGCCTACTCAAAGCACATGGACTAAAAACTGGTCTTGAAGAAACATTAACAAGCATGCTTATTCCCATGTATGTCTTACAGTGCTGAGCAAACGCATACTCCTTTTGCAGAGGATAGAGAAAAGGCCTGGAAGGATCTGTGATGTGGGCATACCTCCTACACCTAGGGCCATAGGAAGACCTTCAGCATGAGACTAAAGCCACAACAGAAAATACTGTTTATCTGAAAGTTAACATGGTTAAAGCCAGGCATGACTGTCACCCTGGGCAGGGTGAAGCTTCTTGCCAGTCAGACCAATGCAAGTGAGGCAAGCAAGGAAAATAATTTTGTGCTTGTCCTGGTTCCAGCTAGGATAGAGTTAAATTTTGTTCTAGCAGCCGGTGGAATGCCATGTTTGGGAGTGAGGATGAGAGCAGCACTGATGCTGCTATGTTTCTATATGTTTATATTGATGCCCTAATGATTCTAGTTGTTACCAAGCAGTCAAGGACTTCTCAGGTCTTCATAACAAGAAGGTGGGGGGCACCCAGGGAGCTGGGAGTGGACACGGCCAGGACAGGTGACCCAAACCAAAGAGAGTATTCCAGGTCAATTACATCATGCTCTGTATAAAGGGTGGTCGGTGGGGGTGGAGGGCATGGCTTCAGGATGCACAGTTTTGGGAGCGATCTGGTTCTGGGATGGCTCTGAGCTGTCAGACCTGAGGTGTGCAGTTTGGTGAGAAATTATACCCTGTAAAACAGTTTCCATATATTTTATTATAAAGTCCTATCATTGTTATCTCTCTCCTGTCCCAGTAAACTGTCCTTATTCCAACCCGTGAGGTTTGTCTTTCATTGTGTTTTTCTTTTCTCTCCCTTTCCCCACCTCCATTTTAGAGAGAGTGACTGTGTGCTCAGCCCTCAGCTGGGGCAAAACCATAAGAGTGCTTATGCACATCCTCCCATGTGAATAATGTCAAAGCTAAGACCTGTTCCCCCACGTCGAGCAGAGGTAGTTCTCCTGCTGAGTTGGACAGGAGCATAACTGAGCCACAGAAGCGCTGTATGCAAATGTGGTGGAGGAAGGGCATTCTGAAAGGGCATGTATTAACTTCCTCTCCCCGAGTCCAGCACTTTACCACTTCTCTGCTCTTCAGAATAGAGGACAAATGCTCCTGGTACTGTGATTATCTGAGCAGTACCATTTTAATACAGCTGTATAGTTACTGTAACTGTAATAAGAAAGCTTTGACAGCTCACTTGCATGAAGCATTTGGATCAGTTTATAAATATTACAGTGTTGGGCAAAAGTTGCATGGTCTCTGTCAAATTAAACACATTAAAATCTACATCAAGCCTCAATTCTCTCCCTTCAGCTATCTAATACTCACTAAGAACCCAAATGCAAAAAATGTAAAGTTAATTACTTAGGTTCATTAAGTTTAGATCTCTTGCATCACCAACAGGATTCCTTCAAACTTGCCCCAAGCATGTGTCTGGCTTGGTATCACTTTTCTGTTGAGCTCACAAGAAGGTTCATGACAAAACAAGGTGTCCTGTTTTCTTACTTCACTGAAAGTGCTATGGCATTTCTTAAGTTTCTCTATGGATTATGCATCAAAGTGTACTGCTCTGTGTTATCCTCAGTTTTCAAGGTTAAAGAAAGAGGGTGTAGCTGGGAATGTCAGTATTTGGAAGGAAGTGTGGTGATCAGTATCTGTTCCACAGTGTAAGCAGGCAGAAACAGCTGTGTGGCATTGCCAGGCATACAACTCACTGCAATTGCAGACTGTGCTACCATACAGGAGGGCAACTGGCATCCCTCCTAGTGAACACCTGCAGTATAACAGAAGAGCTGTGCTAATGGAAACCTCTAAAAACTCACCGTGACATCTTTCCAATCATAAGTCTAAAAGTCTGTAATAGCCAGAAAGTCATTTCAGTTTCCTATAATGCTAGCTGCAAAGTCAGAAACCTTCAGAGAAAAAAAAAACAAAACTAGAGTACAGGTAGAGAGGAAGTTAGATCAGGCATTTTATTTGGGGCAAGACTTTTGAATAAGGCCTGTAGTGATAGGCCAAAGGGTAATAGTTTTTAAACAAAAAGAGGATAGATTCAGGTTGGATATAAGGAATTTTTTTTTTTGCAGGACAGATTGTCCAGAGAGGTGGTAGATGTCCCATTCCTGGAAACATTCAAGGTCAGGTTAGATGGGGCTTTGATCAACCTGATCTAGTTGAAACCCATGGTAGGGAATTAGACTAGATGATCTTTAACAGTCCCTTGTAACCTAAACCATTTTATGATTCTATGATTCTGATTAATTTCAGATGCAGTTAAGTACCTGGTACAGAAATAGTAGCCATTTTAGGGCATTCCTCTGGGCAAGGCTTCATACACTTTTAACAACGGATCTACAATAGCACAGGCATAGTGGTTTTGCCAGAGTAAGCAGAATAAATTCTTAAACCAAACGATCAGCACAAATTTATCAGCTTTTTTAACCCATCTAGCTATGAAGCCACAAAAGCCTCCCAGGATCTAAAATATTCAGCATTACCTCATCTAGCTGAGACAAAAGCTTTTAGGAAGAAAAGTGGTACATCTGATGCTTCACCTAGATGTAAATATTCTGAGGTTAAAATTAAGGATGAAGGCTAAAGTTAGTTGATGTCATGGCAGTGACAAAAGCTGTTGTGCTAGATTAGGTGATATTATCTCATGGGTTTGGAGAAAGGCAACATTAGCCTTATAAGCCCTATAGAAAATTAGGAATTTATGAGTCCTCTGCTATTATCATAGCAGGCTGATGTGCAGATGTGCTGCACCTCTATATGATGAACAGGAATGATTTCCAACTACATTCAGGAACAAGGAAAAGACAGTCCTGAGGATGCAAAGTGATACTGTCATACCAGGTCAGACTGAAGCGAGTTCTGATTCAAATTATGAGTGGCCAGGAAAAAAAATAAAAGAGGAGGGGGGGAGAAGAGGTGGGAAGAATAAAAAAAAAAGAGACACTTTTCTATTTATGCTCACCTCAGGAAAGGGCTGGCTGCTTCAGCATGTGGATTTCAGCACTTCTTGCACTCTGGTGGCAGAGCAGAGCTCACAGCAGTAGGAGACATATTGCCCAGGATGCTGGATTAAACGGTTTAGTATCTCAAAGCCAGATGCCTTCCTAGGGCATCAGCAGATACATGTGACTAGTAGAGCTTGGGTAGGCTTCACAACAAATTTCCCTCTACTACCCAGCTGCCCATCTTGTGCCGAGGCAAAACAAATATTCCCAGGCGTGACCCAGCTGATTACCCTCACTACTCTTTTCATTGAGTGGATCAGAAAAAGTGATGAGAAGGCGTGCTGCCTGAATCAGTGCGAAACACATAAAAAGCGTATGGTGTCTGTGCTTCCTCTGGAGAAAGCAGTCCAGTATTAGATACTGTGCTTTGCCACCAAACCTACTCCCTGACAACAAGGGCTGCAGGGATGGGCATACTGCTACGCATTCCCCCTTGGGGGACTACCCATGTGGGGCTAGACAGATACTGTGGCCTTATTCTGCAGGGGTGATTTGTTCTCTGCCAGATGAAGAACCATAGGTCGTCCGTGAAAGTCCCATGGCCCCCTACTCCAGGGCAATCATATGAGTACAACCCATATTTAATACCTGCACCTCCTGTACACCCTTATGGGAAGGGCAGACATGAATGCAGGCCCGCCGCCCACCTCCTCACGGCTCTGCAGAGCCAAGTCTTTGTTGCAAACACAGAAGTGCTCAGAATCTGTTACATAAAGGGTTGGAGATGAGCGGTGGAGGAGGGAGAGAGGTGTCTTCCCATAATTTCCTGTCTCGGTGAGTCTGCCAGCAGACAAAGCAAGTGCTCTGGAAGCGGTTCAGCTTCCCGCGTTGTTGAATAGGTCTGAACCTACTGTGTTCCTACTGTCTCTCTTTAGACTTGAGAATTATTTGGTATAAAACAATTAAATTCTGCCCAAATGTGCTCTGCTACACAGATCTGCAGAAGGAATTGTACTTTTATCTGCTGTCATAATAAAAAGCAGATAAAATAATCCAGTTAAATGAATTAACAGATTCCAGCACACCTTCAAAAGATGCACAGCAGCACTGAAAGTCGCTACTTTTGAAGGGTTTTACCCTCTGCTCCCCTTCCACAAGGCCCAGATCCTCTGAGGCAGCCAAGTGCCCAGCTGCTATTGAACCTAATGCACGGCCTCCCCTCACAAGCATCCTCTGAGGTGCAGCCTGTGTCTCAGCACCGAGCTGAGAGGAGTCAGCTGATCACTGATTATTTCTAAGTTATTCTGAATTCACAACTAATCCATTTTTAGCACTGCCTTGGATTAGACAATTTTCTTTCAAGAAATTGATGCGGTCGGTTGATGAAGAAGAAAGCACCCTACCTATCCTCCAGTCATAGACTAGCTGCTGACAGCAAAACAGACGTGTCCTGAAAGAACCATGATGGGCAACTATTTACAGGAAAAAAAGAAACACAAATCAACCTGGAATGCTAAATTATTTTCATTTCATCAGAACAGTTGCCTTTGACATCCACTGATAGTTTATTGGACCTCTTAAAAGTCCGTGACAGGATGTCAGAGTTAGACAGTGGGTTTTATTACCTTAAGGTTTAGTAACCAGCCTGACAAGAGCCAGACACTTCCCAAAAGTGCAGGAGCACTCATGGTACACATGCTTTTCCCTTACAGTCTTAATCTGTTGGCAGGGTAATCACTGTCAAAACACACTGACTTTTCTTTAAATGGCTGCAGCAAATTAAGGACGAAAAAGAATGTAGTTCAGTACTGGATTTTTATTTTTTTTTCTAATTGCACATTTACCTTATAGTCATTGTTCTTTCACTAAAAAAGGTAGGAATGCAAGTCTTTCTGAGCTTCAAAATATCTCACCAATTCTTTACTTATGCATGCTCTTCAGGCCTTGGTCTATTACATGGCACAAACATTTAATGACACAAATATTGCTTGTCATGAAGAATTATTTCCCGAAGAAAAGATACTATGAGAATCCATCTAACAATATGAGTAATGCAAGAGTTAGTGACACCGTTCCTTTGAGGCTTTTCTTCTGTATTACTGGCTTTCCTAACTGGCTTTTAACAGCATGATGAACCACTTACTGATTATGAGCAATCTCATCAGCACTAACAATGTCCTCGAGACTCAGCACTATGTCTCCTTTGAAACACTTCTATCAATAGCCAAGGATCACATGGTAATTATCAAAGGCATCAGAGGTAATTCAAACTGTTTTGTAGCTTATTGCAAATACTTTTGATATACTGCATCTTTTCCTGGGAGCAGATAACCCAGATATATTCTAAACAGAATCAAATTTAACACCTTGGACCTAGACAAGCCTTGTTCATGATGCAAAGAAAGACATCTCTTGCTTTTGCATGGCTTATGTATTACTAGAGAACTTATTCCATCACCAACACCAGCTTTAGTTAGACAAGTAAATAGCTGTTCTTCAAATTTCTATATAGGGAGCCTGTTTCCCAGCCACATTATTTGAATGATATTCCAACAAGTTTATCTCAGTTTCCCTGAGGGATGGTCATGCACTTTGGAAAAGGATAGTGATGTTCTCTTTAGCTATATGGCCATTAACAGATGACTTTCACAGTAGCCCACCAACATATTATAGTCATGACTACTGTTATGACTCAGATTCATTCTCTGCAACAGACTTCAGCTTAGATCGTTAATTGGCAATTAATGAAAAATGAAATAGGCACCTTTCTAGTGAAAACTGCATGGAAAAAAAGGTATTGGTTAATATCTTTTGTATATTTTTGTATATATGTATATTTTTGACAACATGTACTGGTTGGAAGTAGCTGAGACAGTTAATTCTCTTCATAGTAGCTAGTATGAGGCTATGCTTTGTATTTGTGCTGAAAACAGCATTGATAATATAAAGGTGTTTTCTGTATTGTTGCACAGCACAAGGCCTTTTCTGCTTCTCACAGTACCCCACCAGCAAGTTGGGAGGGGACACAGCTGGGATAGCTGACCCCAGCTGACCAAAGGGATACTGAATGATGCTATGCTTGGCACATAAACCTGGAAGAAGAAGGAAGAGAGGGACATTCGAAGAGATGGTGTTTGCCTTCCCAAGTAACTACTGGGTGTGATCTAGCCCTGCTATCATGGAGATGGCTGAACTCCTGCCTGCCCATGGGCAGTGGGGAATGAATTCCTTGTCTTGCTTTGCTTTTGTGTGTGTAGCTTTTGCTTTACCTACTAAACTGTCTTAATCTCAACCCACAGG
This sequence comes from Heliornis fulica, assembly GCA_013399135.1. Classification (NCBI taxonomy): domain Eukaryota; kingdom Metazoa; phylum Chordata; class Aves; order Gruiformes; family Heliornithidae; genus Heliornis; species Heliornis fulica. The sequence continues at coordinate 53,310 of VXBZ01009151.1, forward strand.
TTTTCTCACTTTTACTCTTCTGATTCTCTCCATCCCACCAGGGAGGAGTGAGGGACCAGCTGTGTGGGGCTTAGGTGCTGGCTGGGGTTAAACCATGAAACAGCATGGAACAGGTTAAATTTTAAGCATTAACTGCAAGGAGAAATTTCTAAACAACATCATCATTCCTACTAAACAGCTAATTCTCTCCAAAAGACTTACAATATTTACTGTATGCTTTATTTGAAAACTAACATCTTTCAAAATAAACATTTTGTATTATTTCACAGGCCAGAAATTGCTTTAACTCTACAATCAGATAGCAAACTGTAATGGAACCACCTTTCTTTATTTTTCAGTGACTTCTCTGAATTAATAAAAAAATGCTTGTCTAGGCTCTACAATCACCTCAGCAGCAAAACATTCCTCTCCTCTAACAAACTCCAGGTTTTCAAGAAGAGGAGATAGAACTTAAGCCCTTATATCAATCTCCATCTGCTGAGTTCCACACATCATCCTTATTCATCATCTTCTCTTAACTGTCACAGTCCTGGCAGCTCACCCCTTCCCAGCTGCTTTTCGGTAGGAGGGAGAAGCTGTAAAGCCACACCATGGGTTTATGTGTGCACCTCCGCTGCCCCTGAAACTTTGGCACATTACACTGCCTCCAGGACAGTACCCACACAGTGTGACCAAACACAATGGTGGGGCCCAGCCAATTCCATCATGTGACAATTATACCTGTCCCTGATCACTGAAATAAAAAAAGAGATACAGTATTTCCCAAAGTAGGCCCTGAATATGTGCTGCTTGCTATTTGCATCTTCACTGGTGGTGCAACACATTTGTTGTGCAATTCAAGGTGGAGAAGTTGAACCATATGCTCTGTGACCACTAGTAACCCCATAGCACTTGTCCAAAGGAAAATATGCTATATGTGTACTGACAAAATCTAACACATTTCTCCCATGTAGCCTCATTTACACTCCTGCACTGTGTATAGGGAAAAACACTTGCTAAAGAAAACAACTTCCTAGGAGACCAGACCCATTTTAAAATGACGCTCCTTACCCAGCCCTGTGTGAGCGGGGCTGCCCAGGAGTTAGAGAAAGGCACCGCAGCAGCAAACCATTTGGAATAATTTAATAACCTCCACCTCAACACACTCTTTTTCTCACACAGAGGTATATCTATTTCAATATCTCAGATCGATGCCCTCGCATTTACAGACTGAGCAATCTCTGCATTGTCATCAGGCAATGCTTTAAGCATCAGGGACATTTAAAGCTGCGACAAACATTGTAGAACAGCTATGCTGTGCCATCCTGTTACTATTATTTGTCTTCTCAGTATGCTTCCCAAGGGATAGAAGTATACTCCACAGTGGACAAACAACATCACACCATTATCTTCAAAGCACAAAAAAGATAGCAAAGTGAAACACAATTCAAAGGATGACCTTTACGTTGTAGTATCTGCAGTGCAGTAATTAATTTTATCTGCTATGCACAAATGAAATGAATAGTGGTTTTGCAAAATACATGAATGAATGGATTAATTAATTAATATATAAATAGATTGAAACCACCAAAAGCCTCTTGCAATACATCTATCTCCCTTTATTCCACTTTGTGAAGCTGTACTCAGGAGGCAAAAATTAAAGAAAACAGCCAGCAACCCTATGTCTGTGCTTTGAAGTGCTCACTTGTTCAATCTGAAGTGTTACAGAGGATGTTTTGGCTACAGAGGCCAAGAAAGCCGTCCAGCAAATAGGATTTTATTTCACCTGTCATCAAATATCAGAGAGAAAAAAGAACCATGCTGGTGTCATTCATGCCTTCAGACACAAGTAAAAACTTGCTGGCCCAGGGCAGACCACATCATATTGCCTGAGGAAGGGTGGGCTTGGTCTACATGCAGGTGACAGGTCTGGGTTATAATGTAATAAACTGGGAAGTCAGGGGAGAAAAACTGCACTGATATCATAAGATGTCAAGCAAAGACATCTCACGCAGATCAAATGAGGCTTTAACTGTTGAGTTTTTTAACAAGACAAACCACGCTGCCATGTGTCACACAGTTTATCTGCCTTTAAAAAAGATCATCACAGGCAGATGTTTCAGAGAAACCCCAAACTAGCATTCTTGCATGGATTTCAAAGAATGTCTTTATATTTGTCATCCCTAAATTTTGCAAAAAACATGATCCTGACTTCAGACCAATGGTATCAGCCTTTGTATTTCTGAACACAAGTCATAGAAAGGAGCAGAGTGAAGAGTTACACTTGGTTTTGGCTTTGAAAATACCCTTGGCTCTTCCCCCTGGTTAGTACTATCAATATCTGTAAACAGTTGTAAGGTTATTTTCCATTAATTAATTACAGAAACTCACAAGTTATTTTTTCCATCAGAGATATACTTTTTTTTTTTTAAATGTTTTGGATTGGAAGGGACCTCAAAGCCTATCTAGTTCCAACCCCCTGCCATGAACAGGGACACAATCCACTAGCCCAGGTTGCCCAAAGGCCCATCCAACCTGGCCTTGAACACTGCCAGGGAGGGGGCAGCCACAGTTTCTCCTGGCAATCTGTGCCAGGGCCTCATAACAGTGAAGAACTTTCTCTTGATATCTAGTATAAATCTATCTTCTTTAATTTAAACCCATTACCCCTTGTCCTATCACTACACTCCCTGATAAACAGTTCCTCCCCAGCTTTCCTGGAGGCCCCCTTTAGAAATATGCAAATTCAATGCTACCTCCTCTTTCCAGTAAAATGAATATCACTCAAAATGAATTGAGCTTCTCCAGAGAAAGGGGTGGTTTGCTTCAAAATGTTATTTTAACTTTTGTAATGACATAGCAACTCTGATGGGGTCACTTTACAGCTTCCTTCTGCTGCTCCATGCTTTGATAGGTGTGAAGTGTTCCAGGCATGCTCAAGTCTCCTCTACATTTCTGAACCACAAGATCCATTTTTTGGGATCACCTGCACACTATATCAATGACCCTTGTTTATACCTAATTTGCACCAATCACTCAATCATATAAAACTGTATGTTAATTAGGCCAGTGAGTGAAACATATTGTGTGGAGATTTAAGCTTTGCAAAGCTGACAAAGATTACTCAAGTATCAAACAAATTAAGAACGAAAGAGCACGTTTCAGTGGGATGATTAATTGTATGAACAATTTATTTTTAAACAGTCTATAATAGTGTAACACAATCACTCATTGCTTTGCAGAAAAAAAAATGTCAGAACTTTGGAGCTTTATTTCTTTACATTTCAAAACCAAGAAAGTTCATTTCAATTTGTAGAACACTGGAAGAGGTTGCCCAGAGAGGTGGTGGATGCCCCATCCCTGGAAATGTTCAAGGCCAGGTTGGATGAGGCCCTGAGTAACCTGTCCCTGCTTCTTGCAGGGGAGTTGGACTAGATGACCTATGAAGGTCCCCTTCCAACTCTAGCTATTCTATGATTCTATGATTCTATAATTTGAAGTTTTGTTTTTAAAATAAAATAATAAATGTGTCATCACCATACTCATGATGAAAAGCTGGAAAATCTCACATAAAGAGTGGTAGAAAGAAGTTGCAAAAACCCCCACAAAGAAGCAAACAATTCAAAAAACCCTGTAAGGATATTATTTACATCACAAAATATGATTTTATATGTTAGAGATTTATTTTCTATTTTTAAACCGAGTACACAGAAAAGGTTTGGGGTATCTTTTCATCATTTATAAATATTCAGGCACTTAACCTTAGTATTATTATTACTCCTACAGGTGGAAAAGCAGAGGCATAAAATGATTTTGAGATCCGAAACTCGGAAATATTTCCGGGTTTATTTCTTTCACATTATGTAACTCGAAATGTTTGTATTTTGATTTTTTTTAGTATTATTGCTCTTACTGATGTTTCTAAAGATTTCTCAATACAGAAAAAATAAAGGTGCTACCAGGGTTATTTTGTTAGAAGTGGCCCATAACTTCAAAATGGACTCCATATGTTGACCCAGAAATCCCTGAATTGTTGAAGTATGCTGCAGATATGTTTCAAAGCTCATCTATTTTGAAAGAACTTGGCAATTTTCTGTGTTACACCTTCCATATAAAATCATGTGCAGTTTTATCTGTAGCCTGATTCACCTATTATTCTTGGTGTTAAAATCTATTGAGAATTCTCACATTCTTGGGAGAATAAGCATTACTTTATCCTACAAGTGATCTCAGGGATTACAGTAAGAATTTTAAAGGATAAAAGACATTACTCAACTCGAGCAGAGGAAGAAAAATCTCATCAAACTTAAATATGAGGCTTTCGAGGAGTTTACAAGTCTCAGAAGGATTACCAGGTTAAATAATGCTGTATTTGGAAAACTTCTGTTATACTCTGCATGGGAAAACAGGGATTATACCCCAACAGTGGGGATGAGCAAACATCCAGAATCTTGCCAATAATAGGCATCAGATGTATTTTACCTCAATTTTGTTTTGCTAGTTCAAGTTTATATTTTGCTCTGTTTTAAATGAAGCCATTGTGTAATGATGTCACCTCTCTTCTACTACCAGCATGTAGACACAAAGGTGATTGCCTAATTAAACAGTACTGCTACAAGAAGCAAATTGCCAGCAAATCTCTTTAAAAGAAAATTCCATTAAGAAATAGCTAATCTGTTAACAAAACAGCAGAAGCAAAATGAATCATCTTACAAAAACAGATGCATTTCAACACGATGTCATCCCAAAGACTGTTTAAAAGGTGGCTTATATTTGTGGAAACAACTTCTGCGTTATCTGGTTTTAAATTGCTATGAAGAAAATGAGAATTCATCATTTAAAAACAGATTATTTACTTCCTTTTGTCACCAAAAACATGCTGCGTATACAATGGCTTCCAGTGGTTCGAATCTGGTTTCATTTGTACCAGAGCAAGAAAACAATATATTTTGCTTTTAAACATCAGTTTCTTTTATTTCCAGTATATTTTTACTGTGACAACACTGAGGGAGACTTACCTATTGATTATTAGATTTTACCCGGCATAGTAATTTACCATTAATTCTTATTTTGATAATAGGGTAAAACTGCAGGCACAGTATTATTTTATTTTTTTTGACAAGACAATGAAATGGAACAGGAGCTTTTCAAGAACTACCTGATAACAACATGTTTTTTTCCACTGCTGTGTTCAAGCAAGGACTGAACACCACAGTTCCAAACTTACTAAGAAATTGGGAGAAGAGCAAATGGATAAATCAAGTTAAGATATATTTTCTTGTTGAAATTAAAGTGTGAAGTCAGGTTTTTATAATAGATAGCAGAATTAAAGCATTTCTGTCTTTCTGCTTTATAACAATACATTTCTACAGAAAAGTTTGATTTATCAGAAATTATTTTTTTAAGGAATGGCTTTCTATAATTCACCCTTCGGGTAACTGTATTATGTCATAAATTTTATCATGTATAAGAAAAACATTTTTTCTAGCTTTCAAACTGTTTCATTAAAACTTCACACATACTGTGACAGAAGTAGAAATTAGTATTAAGTTACTGACAGCATCTCTTCATCTTTGCCATCCCTAGGAGGACTTTAAAACTGTTATTTTCATAAAACGTAGCAAGCAACTGAAGCCAATCAGAAAATATTTTGGCATACTTCTGACTGAATTATGAATAGAGAGCATGTCAGAGGTGAGAGGCAATTTCATTGCATATAAATAATTCTGAACCTTTTGGAGTTGATAATAAGAAGGAAATAAAAATTTGTACTGCGCAGCTTTTATGTGATGGTTGATATCTGACTTTGCTGAACACTGGCAAGAGTTGGAAAATACCTGGAAACAAGTATTTATTTTAAACTTCATTTATTTCTAGACAAGATGGTGTCTACAAATAGTGTCTGCAATCAATTGCATTCAAAGATGAAGACATCCTGTCAGGATGGAAAACAGTTTATACAACATACATGTTTATTTTTTAAAATATTCCTAATGATTTTTAAAAATAACAAAGGAAACAATATATTATTTTCACTGAGGTTATGTGATAAAAATAATTAATTTGGAAACATTTTGATATTTCATTGGTTTTAGGCATCAGTGGCCACAGAGAAAAACATATCCTTTCAAACAAGTCATTAATTTTAAGAAGAACTGATACATGATTGACTATGCATAAAGTTTTTATCCTACTGTTTGGCAAACAGCCGCACTTAATTTTCCACTGCAGTTAAGTGATCAATGTGAATAACTATGCATAATATGTAGCAAACCAACATAGCTTCTCCAGAGTTCTTAGTCACTTAGTGTGTTTTCTTATTTCACAATGTTAGTACTGCAAAGGCTTTGAGATTTCTGTTCTTGAGCTATGCCAGAGTTGCGTGTCTGATCTGCTCCATTTGCATGCTGTCCTACATCTGACAGTCATTTCTAAGCGACAGAAATTTCTTCTGCACAAACTCCAGTAAGACTCATGAAAATTACTGCTATCTCTGCAGATGCATGAAAACTGATCTCCTACTCATTTTTGAAAAGGTAAAACCTTTTTTTCTTGTACTTTGACACACCAATGTGATGTTACCGCCATGGTAGCGCTGAATACAAATATACGAGCAAATTGACTAAAATATATTTATAATATCAAAAGGTAGACTTAAGTAGTTTTATTTGTTCTTTCTTCAATCCAATGGACCTGAGATTCCATAGCCTATAAACATGATATTCAGCTATGTAATCTTCCTACAATTATTCTTAGATTTATTTTTTTTTAGATATTTCATATCTAAGTAGTATGTTCATAAATTTGAAGAACAAATTTAGGTTCTTTTAGAGTTTTAGTAAATTACTGCATAGATTAATTATGCAGTACCTCACTTCTAATTTACTGCAAATTAAATATATACTGCTCAACTGGAAATGGCAGGGTGCATTGGGGAAGTGAAAGATCTGCCAGCCAAAAGAAAAGAAAACTTTAAACTTTCAAGTTTTAATTTGGGGCACAAACATCTGTAGATTCTTCAGAATTTGCAATCTTTTTTTTTATCTTTTTTTTTCCATTAGGCCATTCATCTCCTAAACTGAACTCCCAGAAATATGGAAATGAGGGAATTGTTTAACAGCAGTCTTCCATCTCCGTCATCCTCTAAAACTTACATTCAGCCCTTACCCTTTGGGGTGCCCATTTCACTTACTGTTTTGGCACCTTCTTTCTAACATCTCCTTAGTGACTCAGAACAAATCAGCACCAGAGTACAAATTATCTCCCCATACTCCTGCGCATGGCCTGCTGAGACTGGATGAAAATTTCTTGATAGCGGTGATGAAGGAAGAAACATCCAGATTTTGCTGGAAAGATTTGTCTTGGCCCTTTGTTTCACAGCTCTTTCACAGTTCAGAGCAAATACCCACTGCACCTTTTTAATAAAACTTTACAGGACAGCTAAGGTGGCACAGATTTACCCTTCTCAGAGTCACTGGTGATTGTGTAAGGAGTTCAGCCCCTTGCCCTCCCTCCATCATCCTACTGGTATAATAAGTGGATATTTCATGTGTAAAACCACATCTGTGGTCTTTATTTCAGGTATATAATTGAACCTTTGGAAAACACAGATGGAAAGTGTCTCTTCCTTAAAGCTTTATAGCTGATATTTATCTGAAACATTCTTCTCAGGAAGTATTTTACCCTGAAAAGGAAGTTTTATCAACACTTACTTTGATTCAGGATGTTCTACAAAGGTTTAATAGATTGAGCTTTCCAGTCGCTCATAGGACAAGCAACTGAGAAAATCTGTGTCCTGTATAATTGTAGGGAAATTTTCTTTCACTGAGAAAGATATTTGAAGAATGGATGCTGTAAAATATGGAAAGTGTGGTCACTCAAATTTCCAAAGTATTTTGCTTAATGCTGGATGGATTGCATTTCAGACACCTAAAGCCTTCTTGGTAACAAAATGCTACTAGCAATTTGCTGAAGTGGAGGAGATGAAGAAGGGTAATAATAATAGTGAAGTCATGCAGTCATCTAGTTTTTCTATCACACATCTTGGAGGCTTAGAACATATAAAAAATTCTAACCTTAATAATAAATAAAACCATCTCACTCTGTCTGCTACGATATACCCATGGTTTAGTCTTTTCTGTGCGCCAGAGAGAGAGAACCAGAAAAGAAGGCAGTTGATGCAAAGGTATTTAAACCTTAAAAGACTCACAAGTATGAACGAACAAAATTAATATTTAGCAGTGCAAAAGCCTTCCTAAAGTTCATTCCTTTAAGAGACAGAGAAAATATGCTGTTCTTTCAGAGGACAATAACATTTCTTAAGGGAGCTTGAGGAGAAAAATAATAAAATAATACCACTACTGAGAAGTGCCAAGCTTGAAAAAGAGAAGAATTCAACCTCTGAAAATTACAGTTAATGAGCAAGAGATCTGATGGCATTTTTACGGCTTTTTTAGTGTTGCCTCTAATGTCATATTTCTGAACTGCAGGATGATGTAACTCACACTCAGCTCACTCTTTAGGAGTTTGGAAATACATCAGCTAGATCTTTCCCTTTAAAGAAACAATTCCCTCAAAAGTGTTCTGAGGAATAAGCCATGAGAATGGGCACCAGCTCTGCCCAAGTCCTTCTACCCCAGACTGTTAATATTTCAAAGTTTTATGAATTATCAATCAGATACTGTATCTTTCCTCCACCTTTTTTTTTTTTTT
>VXBZ01009151.1:67818-105998 GCA_013399135.1 Heliornis fulica
ACGACCTTATCTCTTCAGCTTGGAGAAGAGGAGCCTGAGGGACGACCTTATCTCTTCAGCTCGGAGAAGAGGAGACTGAGGGACGACCTCATTAATGTTTATAGATATGTTAAGGGTGAGTGTCAGGAGGATGGATCCAGGCTCTTCTCGGTGTTGGTTAGTGATAGAACAAGGGGAAATGGTTCCAAGCTAGAACACAGAAAGTTCCATCTCAATATAAGGAGGAACTTTTTCACTGTGAGGGTGACAGATCACTGGAACAAGCTGCCCAGAGAGGTTGTGGTGTCTCGTTCTTTGGAGACATTCAAGACCAATCTGGACACATTCCTGTGTGATCTAATCTAGATGATCCTAGATTGGGGGGGAGGGGGGAGTTGGACTAGATGATCTTTCAAGGTCCCTTTCAACTCCTGACATTCTGTGATTCTGTGATTTAACTCCACTTGGGTCATTGTTAAGAACTTTAGTCTCCAGGATCATTTTCAGGATCTTTCAATCAAAATCTTCACCTTCATGTTTCCAGGCTCCCTTCTTTCCCCAGTGACTGTTTCTTTTTTTTTAGAAACCCTTCTTATTGACATCAGCTTTTCTTTCCAGCACCCCAAGCCCCCAGTTTTCCTGATCTAAACTGTCCATGTGCAGAAGCACAAGGTGTGATCAATCTCCTCACTACTGTTTCTGTCTCATGTCTCTCAACTGGAAAACTGAGGACATGATGCTTTTATTTAGTCCAGGTGGTGCCAAAGTTTACAAGCCACCCATCCTGGTTGCAGCTAGCAAGTGGCAGGAGGCTTCTGCTCAAGAGTTCAGTGGTCTGACTTGGGACACTCACCCTCATACATGCATGCATGCAATTATCTGCCACCTTGTAGCATGCACAATTCAATATATTTTTTCACCGATGACAGTTACTCTACCTCATGCCAGGCAATGTCACCTAAAAGCTAGAAACACTGTATTTTGTAGCTACAATACACATCTGAGGGCGTACAAATGCCAGTTCCTCCTCCAAAGACTCATTTCAATATTATTAGACGAACATTTCTCGGCTGAGTCAGGGTACACAGTAGTTCCTTCTCATATGGTAGTGAGATTGATTTACATGGAGATATGAAGTGAGAAAGCACTGAGCTTTTCCTCCTTACTGAGCCATGAATACCAAGTGGTACCGGGCCCCTTCTTGGGAGATGGAAGATTTGGGTGATTAGGGAAATGAGCCAACTTTTGCTACTTGCTGCCTGAGCACCTCACCTGGCTAACCTCACCGCAGTGTTGTCATTCTATCTCCTACACCCTCTCATTCCCACTGGATGCCTTTTTCTTCCTGGACCTCCTGGCATGATCCCTAATGTTCCCCACCCACACTTGTGTTGTCTGTCCTATACCTGATTGCTTCAGTTTCCTCCTCCTTCTCATCCCTGTGACCAGTTTCAGAGCCAAATCAAATACTATTAACAGAGATTGGTAGCTTGGGCTTGCTTTTGCACAATGTCACCCACCTTCCCAATATCTAATTCTGGCATGCTGCAACCATCAAGAGGTATCAAGACATCAAGTTTTGTCCAGGCTTCTCCAACTCTGCTTGGAAGAGCAGTTGTGTATAGTGGGTTCAGTCTACACTAGCAGTGCTTCAGGGGGTTAAGGAGTGGGAGCTCGTCTTTGAATCCAAATGGGGATTAAGTGCAAGCTGTTCAACCACATCAAGAATCAAAGAACCTGTATATTTACAGAAGTGAGATTCCAGGTGCCCAAGAAATTTTAGTCAAAGAGAGCAGCTCATCGAGGGTCAGCGAGCAGTTTCCACATCACAGCTTTGTTTACTGGCTTCTGAATTCTGCTTGAGACACATTTAGATTTTGACATCCTCCTTTTTGGTCCAGCCCTTTCTCTTTCAGTCAGATTCCTTGAATGTTCTTGGTACTATCATTAAAAAGTCTCAGCCACAAAGCCAATGACTGACGTGATCAAACCAGGCATCCATATGACTTGCCAGATATAATACTGTTATACAATCCTCACTTTAACACAGATGCCAGGACAAGTCTGGCTTTCTTATTTGAAATAGCATGGGAGAGACATGCAGCAGACATTCACTTTACAGAGGCTAAGGCAATAATAGGAGGTTGCTACCTGTTATGATACAGTGATGAGTAGTGCCATGGGGAAAGAGAAAAGGGCTTTCCAAGATTCAAAAGGGTCATGAAAATGTGGATTTACTACTTGAAAATAAATGCTAAAAGGCAGTTCTTATAGACTCTCCTATATATTTTTTTCTTTTAAAAGATACTGAAATGGTAAAATAATGTTGCTGTATCTACTGACACCCTTCCCAGAAGCAATAGGCTCAGAGAGAAAGCAATTCACTCTTGATCCTTCTCAAAGCAAGGCAAACCTGATAGGCTACCAAGAACCTGTCAGATCTTCTCACAGAAGTCAGCCATTTAAACATCATCCTAATTGTAAAATGAGCGGTTGGGTCAGCGAGCTCAATCTTCTCAGAGAACAACAAGCCCTAGTTGAACACTGATACTTGATCGTACACCACAAAGTCTGCCCCAAATGTTTCCTGCCCTCAAAATGCTCTGTTGAAGGGTCAGAAAAAAACCACCAGACTCTTTTTGAATGTGAACTGGCATCATGAAATGTTCCATCAAGATTAACAACATGATTTTCTAAGGTGCCAAGGCAAATCAAACACAAGTTAAATTTCCTTTTGCCTTCAGGGTTGAGGACTAGAATTTCTGTTTCTTGAAATGACAGAGAACAACACAGCCCCCAGATCCTACTAGAATCATCCTCTTTTGAGTCAGATATATAAAGCAATAAAAAGCATTGCCACGTACATATTACAAAGCCTCTGTGTGTACCTTCTATACATAGTTCAGACACTTTATGCTGCTTTATCATAAATGCTTAAGACATTGCATTATTCTGGACTAAAAAAATCAATGTATTGAAAGTGAAGCAGAAACAATAAGCTAGATATTACACTGAAGTTTTGTATCTATTGTTTAAATTTTAAAGGAAAGGGAAGGAATATGAAGTCTCTAGGTCAAAGGTATTGTGAATGGCAAGTCGCTTGAGATATGAAACAGAAAATGTAATGCATATAGTCATTATTACCTTCTCTACCCATATACAGTCATATGCTTATTATAGCTTTTTGGTACCACAACGCCTGTGTTCAGCAAATATTCTACATTCTGTGCTTCTTATATTTCCAGCATCTGCTGAAGACTGACAGTAAAGTCAAGTAGTAACAGAAACAATAAAATAGCCAAGTCCTCAGCAGGAAGCAGATCCTTATAATCTGACAAATCAAAAGACAAGGTGGTTTTTTATCACAGATAATGCTATGTGTTGATATAGGTAAGTACTGAGTATTGTTGCTCTGCTGAGTACTACTATTCATATTACCTCAACAGCATCAAAGGCAACATCAAGAGCCCAGGTCCCTATCTCACCACACTCAGCTCAAATATCCCTATTATGAAGTTAAAGCTCTCAAGATCACAAGGCACCATAACAGACCAAACAATGGAGATTATAATCTGATCATATCTTCTACATAATAACCCTCCAACTTTATTCAATCCTGTGAAGTACGGAACACAGCAAATGCCTCAGATCTCCCATTGATGCTGTTATTGCATACTGAACAACTGCCTTCAGAGGAATAATCTTGGTTCCTTCTGTGCCAAAAAGTCACAACAGATGACAGTTTTAACACTGACCTGTAATATGAGCTAACTCCTAGTAAGACAAATAGAGTTGTTCATCCTGTAACAACTATACAACATGTAACAAATATACAGTATTTTTTAATCACTAGGCTTAAACCATATAACAAATCTAAGTAAACAATTTTCCTTTCTTTATAGAAGATTTCAAAGGACATCTGCTCTGCCTAAAGGTCAGGTTGAATGATGAATACAAAAAACTTTCACGTTCCTGACATAGTATCTGTGAAGAGGAGGTATGGGGTGATAATCTTTTATTCTATGGCTTTTGAACTCCCTGAAGCAGAGTTTATAGTGGAGGTGTAACAGGCTGGAAGGGAGGAAAGGGGATAAAATTAATTTGAAAAAAATCTCAATAGTGTTATAGTCCTGTCACCTGGCCTTCCCTTCTAATACACTGAAATTCTCTTGTTTCTTCTGAAAAGACTGGAAGTTAGTACACTGACTTTGCTGAAAACAGCATGAAAATTCCCACACAGAAGACAAGAGGGATTGCCAAGCCAGAATAGATTTGCTCTAATGTTCACATTGTGGTTAATGAGAACCAACTGCACAAATCGTGGTAATCAATTCAGCCAATACCTGCTGTTATCAGGGAGAGTTTAGTATTTTAATTCAACAACCTCCATAACATCAGTACCCTGCGATCCTGAACCAGATATTCAAAGTCAGAATGAAAGGGTTACATCACGAGGGCAAATATTTATTGCTGTACACTTAATGATGATATACCATTCCTGTGCTGTCTGTGGTTTCTTTTCAGCAGACTATAAAATAATTAGTAAAAAAAAAAAGAAAAATAAAAAAAAGGAGTTAAAAATATGTCTAACCACCTATAGCAATGACATAAAGACAAGAAATCCACAGCAAAGAAAGTGGTCACAGCACCCAGCTTGACTGAGTTCAAGAAGCATCTGGACGATGCACTCAATCCTGTGCTCTGACTTGTCTGGCCCTGCATGGAGCCGGGAGTTGGACTCGATGGTCCTTATGGGTCCCTTCCAACTCAGGAGATTCTGTGATTCTTGGAAAGTGCAATTATAACTTTTTCATATTTCTCAGTGGGTGGGGTTTTCTTTCCTTTCAGAACAAGCAGTGGAATAATCAACATATTTCCTAAGTTAACTTCTTTCTGCTAGTTTATACTTTTATCTTCATGCAAGAATCTATATTCTTATGTAGAATGAAAGACAATTAAAACAAGGGATTCAGCTACAATAATCTGCTGCTATTTCAGCTTTGGTAGCAAATCTCCTGGTGTTGGAAAGAAAAGGCATTATTTGAATTAGCAGGATTCATTTCAATTGGAAGCAAAAGTCAGTACTACCAGAGGATGCAGACACTTTGCCTGTCCATCTTCAGCCTTACTCAGGTGTGGGCAACTGGAGGGCTCAGATTGGCAAAATAAAGAGAGAAACAATGAAGATAAGAGCTAAAATGGATGATTACTCACAGCTTAAAAAGGTCATTGGAAACAAGGGTCAAGACTTTCAGTGACACCCCTGGTAATTTTGGAGCGTATATCTCATACTCATACAGCGTTTAAGAAGACAGGACCAGACAGCAGCAGGCTAAGGTGCCAGGGGCAGCAGGTAGCCTCTTTATGAATTTCAGTTGTATCCAGGGACTGAAATCTCATTAATTTCAGCTAGTTCAGACCTGTCATTGGGCTGGTCATCATCCGCAGTAACCAGTTACTGCACAATGGCTGAACCCCAGGCGATTCCCAGCTATGGCATACATTATGGCAAAACCACTTAACTAGATTTTTTGGTACTGTTGTAATGAAAGACATGAATTCTACGGCCGCTCTCTTTCTATTACTCCCTGAATCACTACGCTGATAATTTATGAGGTTTCTCTATTTGAAAAGCTGCAGGTGGTAATGGAATCTGCAGAAATTTAAGACATGTTCACAGTCTGATGTGGTGAAGTTCATAAAATATAATTACTGTGTGGCCATATGAACACTGTATTATGAAGGTGTGGATCCTAGTCTGATTTTATGAACTCCCTGTATACAACTTTTGTTAAACTACAGCTTATATTTGTGTAAACATGAGAATAGCCTGAAAATCTATTACTTTTTTACTTAGATTTCTGTATGAAATCTAAAGCAGTGGTGGCGTTACTAACTAATGAAGATTCTTGAACCTTGAAAAACCTTTGTTTAAATGAAAACACCATTAAAGAAGATGGTCAGATTGGAAAAGTGAAGCCAAGCAGTTTAAAAATAAAAAGTAACTCATTACCAGAAAAGAACCATCAGTCCAACTGTTAAGACTCCACAGTGAACCAAACTAGAAAAGGAGGTTGCATTTTTTTAAAGATAGACTCCCTAGGTGAGAGAAAGGAAGGGATTTAAGCATAGGGTATAAAACTAGATCCTGGGTCTATATTTTCCTTGTGTGAAGCGAGATCTTGGAGTTTCTGCCGGGTAGGTGCTGCCCTGCATGATGTTGCTTCTGGCCAGCTCACAGGACCCCGATTCACACTGCTAGCTGGGCAGCCAAAACTACAGCACTTGAAGACCATGAACTCTTTTTTTCATGAAGGAGAAGGTAAGAAAGAGGCCAACATGGGAGTGTGCCCAAACTAAAGGAAGCTCAAGGGAAAATGTGGTTTCATTTGCAGTGTGCCATATGGCAGGAAAACATCCCTTCAGAACACCCTTTCTGGTAGCTAAATTAACTAGGGCTGTGCTGTGATGGGATGCAATGTGACATTTACCTTCTTTTGTTACTTACGGCTGTCGGGTTTGAATACAATGCCCCAAAAGTGCCCTTTATTTATTTTATTTTATCTAGCTCTTCACTGAGCGATTGCCGCTAACCATTTACAAGACACATGAGTAATTGTCACTTCTGTATTCTTTTGAGATGAAATACATTTTATTATTCCACATATCTGTCATACTCATCTCCTCTTTCAGCTCTAGAAGTTCCAGTTGTAAGTACCTACTGTAAATCATGCATATAAACTCTGATATTCCCGGCATCTCAGTGTATATATTTTCCATATGTCTCAGTGCATCCTGCATCGTCTGAAACAAGCAGCAGAGAATCAATTTGTCTTGTTATTGAATCAAGCCCTTAAAAAAAAATAACATGGAGGCACATGGTGAAAGGACCTATAAAATGTGCAGAAAAAGGCAAAGGTTAAGCAATGAATAAATTAAATTTTGCCTGCAAAGACCAAGTCGAATTCACTGTTTTCTCAAAAGCAGAAGTAAATTTTAATGTTCCATTTATGTGGTATTTTCTCCCAATTCTCCTATGCATTTAGGGCAGATGTTTGATACAGTGTCAGCATCACACTACGAAAAAGGGAAACACACAACGGTACAGATCACTAAGCTAAGGCAGCCAGCTCCAATATGTCAGGTCTCTCTATTTACCTTTTTCTTCTAATCTACTTTTTATAAAGGTGCATCACTCATTTTGCTGTTGATTGAATGCACCGTTCTCATCTGGACAGGCGGCTGGCAATCACAATGTCATACATGATGAAAGCAAAGACCAAAACATTGGAAATGTTCAAGCTCCAGTAAATGAATTATCAAATCTATATAAATTGACCATTGATATCTACACTATGGACTTCACTTCCTGAACCTGCCTTGGCATGTCAAGGTTGCCAATGTGGATGGAATAATTTATGTCAGAAAAAAGGGCAAATTAGGTGATCTAATGGTAATTTTAAGCCTGTTCTGTTACTTCTATTTGGAACACACACACAAAAAAAAAAAAACGGGTATGCTACCAAGTGAATTCACTGTTAGGAGCTATAGTCTCCTTATTATCTAACATGATTTGGCTGAGGATCTGAAGTGTGTATTTAAAGTGGTGGTTTAACCCTGTGATTGCACAGATACTTTGCCGGAGACTGTGGAAGGCACCCTTTGATGCTGAACTATTGACTTTGAAAATAAAGGATGAAAATCATGAAAAATAATTTACCCCTTAAATCTCTGCCTCTAAGCAAAACCATCCAAGGAGGGGACACATCTGTGACCTAAATCACTGAATCACAGGATTGTCTTGGTTGGTAGGGAACCTTCGGATCATCAAGTCCAACCATCACCCTAACCTGCTATCCACTACTAAACCTTGTCCCTCAGCACCACCTCTAACCAACTTTTAAATACCTCCACCATTTCCCAGGGCAGCCTGTTCCAATGCCTAACAATCCACTCTGTGAAGAGGTTTTTCCTAATACCCAATCTAAACCTCCTCTGGTATAACATGATGCCATTTTCTTTTGTTCTATCGTCCATCACTAAAGAAAAAAGGTCAGCCCCTGCCTCTCCACAACCTCCTTTCAGGTAGTCCTACAGATCAATTAGGTCTCCTGTCAGCCTCTTCTTCTCCAGACTAAACAGCCCCAGTTCCCTCAGCTGCTCCTCATCACATTTACTCCCCCATCCCCTCAAGAGCCCCTGGAAGAGGGGGCATAGTCATGTTATGGAGGAGGAACGTCTGTAAAGACTCACTGGTGACTATGAGCTGCTGGAGAGAGGAAGAGCCGGGAGGGTCTATTCAACTTCATCCAAGCTGGCTGGAGAGATTTCAAGCTTGCTAGCGAAATCCACTTGCTATTTTTCAGATCAAGAAAGAAAGGCAGAGATGGGCAAAAATAACTGAGAAAAACTGCCTTTGGAGAGAAAGCAGTTAGGAAATCCTGTCCTCTCAGAGCAGGCATGGTAGTTTAGCCACAAACTGTTAGACAGTTTTGAGGTTATCAGGGGATAAGAAATGTTCCTGGTGGGGAAAAAGGCTGGGTTTTGGGCTTGCAGAATGTAAAAAGCAAACAAACAAGCATAACCAAACACATAAACTCATTCCTCAGTTCTTCCAGATTCATGACAAAAGAAAGTCCTGTTGGGCTGGAGGATGCTGTATTATTACATTAATTTGAAAATATATTCCTTAATCTCATGCTTCAATCAGGCTGGAAAAGCATCTTCAAGCATAATTTTTGCTCCATATTTCTCTAGAGATGAAGACTGCAAAATATCCGTTAAGAAGAATGAGATGAGAGAATTTAAGATGAGACCAATGATTGGACACCCATTTATATCAACCTCCCTGAAACAGCTCTTCTTGTGTTCATATTAAGATGACAAATTAACAGGAGAGCAAAAATTAATTATTGAAGCTTTAATTTTACAACACAAATTTGGTTTTTTTTCAAAATATCTAATCTTTATTCCTCTACTGAACCATTCCTTTCAGACAGAATAAGAAGTGGCTGAACAGTCATTTTAAATATTACTGCTCACACTACAGCATTTGATACAATTTAGGAGGCAAATAAATACTGGGCCAAGTGGTCATGTCAGCTGGAGCCTTTGCTTGAAGATGCCTTTAAGGGGCCTTGGGCACCAGGCCCAAGAATGTTTATCTTTACTGTTGACAGTTGGGTGCCCTGGTCCCTTGAAAAGGGTGACAGCCTTAGAGTTTTTTAATCTACAAATAAAATCAAGGTCTACATTTCACTCGCTATCAGTTCTAGTAGCTGAGAATGGAAGAAAAAGATCTCAAGAACCTTGAGAATCACCTCTTACCCTTGAGAGAAAAGACGATACCTGTCTGTTAAGAACAGGGTATTTCTTAATGTATAATTCCAGAATTTTCCATATATAAATTAGCTGACCTGATTGACCTATGCATTAAAAAACAAACAAACAAACAAAAAAAAAAACCCAGAAAGATTCATTCTTATCATTTCTGGCAGGACTGTAACTGCTACCAACAATTTTACTTAATACACACGCAGACTCCAGACTCTGTTTTCCCTCAGGATGCTGTAGAAGAATCCAGACACAGAGATCCACCTGCTTGCAGATTTTACAGTACAAAGGCCCAGTGCTAGCCCTCACTAAACCCCAGCAGGGAAATTGATGTAGTAATGAGGAACTGGATAATGTAGAGTCAACATTTGCCTCCTAAGATGCCAAATATTTGTTGAGGAATATGAATTTTTCACAACTTTGAAAAGAAAATCTATCCAGGCAGAAAAACTGTGATGCACAGTTTTGCAAGTCTCTCTTAAAGGTCAGTGGGAGTGACAGTAGTGCAGCGAATCCCAAACCTTATTGTAAGAATTTTAGACATCAGAAATTGTTGCACATGTCTGGAAAACCCCTGGCTGTAACAGTTACATATTTTCACAGAATCACAGAACCTTAGGAGTTGGAAGTGACCTCGAAAGATCATCTAGTCCATCCCCCGCCTCAGAGCAGGATCACCTAGATTAGATCACACAGGAACGTATCCAGATTGGTCTAGAATGTCTCCAGAGAAGGAGACTCCATAACCTTTCTGGGCAGCCTGTGCCAGTAATCTGTCACCCTCACTGTGAATAAGTTCTTCCTTATATTAAGATGGAATTTTCTATGTTCCAGCTTGGACCCATTGCCCCTTCTCCTATCACTGACCATTTTCTATTTATCCTTACCAAGATGAGTTTGCATAGAATTCAAAAGCTAGAAAGAGAAGTGAAGTATAACATAAACCTCTTCCAGGTTGTGTAGTCTTCCTGATTCCTCATTTCTCATCATCACAACAAAATATGAAGAGTTGCACCAACAATAAAAAAGGCATGGACTCAGGATAGGTAATATACTATGTATTTATTGGGTCTCCCCAAATGGTGATGCAACATATGCAGGAGGAATATAGAGAGAAGTAGGCTATTTAAAAGGACAGATGAAAGTTCAAGGGGAGTGGGGGCAGGATATGATTTCTTTTAAGGCAACAAGAAGGGGTCTTGGAGCCTTGGCTAGCCACATCGAAGAAGTATAAGGCAAAGGTTACCCTGGCAGTAGCACTTTGATAGGCCCAAGTGACACCATTCTGATATCAGAAGCAGTGCAGTCATGTTAATGTTTAACTCCTCCTCAATACTTGCAGCAAAATTAAATATCTCAAGAACCCACATTGTCACCTGAGCCACGCAGCTCTAAGAGAGCCTTTGAATATTGCACCGCAACTTGCCAGATCCTTGTGGTACACCTACGCTGCTAAAGCACAGAAGTTTTCCCACTGCTTACTTGCTATTTCCTCACAGAGTTGAAGCCTGCATTTACTACCCTCTCTAAAAAAAAAAAAATCCGAGTCCCCTTTCTGTGGACACTTCACTCCATAAACTAGAGACTACGCCAAAAGGCAGTGAGAACACCCAGCATGTGGTGTGCTCCAACTGTGTCCTGACTATTTCAGGGTTCAATGCTCACCCCTTTCCCAGGGACTGCAGCAGCCTGGGTACCACACATGGAAATGCTGCTCCAAAGGGCAGCTACATGTTCCCCACACAGGGCCATAGAAGAATCAAAGCCAGCTGCCACATTGCTTCCAGATAGCCAGTCTGCTCTGGAGAGCTAATCCTAAAAAAAAAATTATTATAAAGTATATCAAGATCCTTGGTTTTCTTTTATTTACCACTAGGTACAGCCTTAGTGTCTAAAAATGCATCTGAAGTGCTTTGGAGATGATATTTTGAGGATGCAGACCCTCACTGCAGAAGGAAGAACACTGAAGGAGGGTAGGGTTTCTGCCTGGTAACAAAGGTGGTGCCTTGGCAAGATTTAAATCAGCTCTGCACCACAAAAAAAAAAAAGAATCCAAACTCTTAATTCTGCTGCCAAACCATGTAGGAGGATTGAGAAACTTGTAGACAAACAGATTTGTCTGGGGAGAAGATGGTATTTTCTTGAAAAGGTTTTTCTTCTCCTGGTTCTCAATTTGCTTATTTTACGGACTCTGTAACCAAGCTGGACAGGAGTTATTTAGGGGTCCTGCTGAGACAGCTGCTTGAGGGCCTAATATGCTACAACAGTCTTGATGAGCCTTAGTAAGAGTGGCTGTAGAACCCTTAGAAGGATGCGGTGTCTCCAACGGGATCCTCAGAAGTTAGACTGCTTACCCTTTAAGCTATGTGTCTTCCATGGGTGTCCTTTGTGACATATCTTCTTCCTGGCTCCCCATCTTTCACATCAAGGGACTTTCATTTGTAGCCTTTGGGCTATTAAACTAATTAAAATACATAGTCTTCAAGATGGAAAGTCTGCTGATCTGGCTTCTGTAAAGATGTCAAAAAATATCACCTTTCCTCTGAGTCAGAATAAAATCGAATTATACACAAAGTAGATTAGATTAGGGGAAGTCTGTTTCTTATAGTACTTTATCTGTTCTCTCCTCGTTGTATCCAGTCAAAGCAGGATTCAACAAACGCTGTTTATACCTGTGAGCCTCGCACTTGCATAGGGATCAAATTTTGATCCAGTAAATGTTGTTTAACTCATTCCAACAATGATATACATAATCTTCATCTGGCTCCAAAGCAGAGGATTTTAGAAAAAAAAAAAAAGTAAACTGAAATGGATGTATAAGTGCATTAATGGCTCCCGCTAAGTCTTGGTGATCCTCTTACAGGTACACAGGCTGTAATGGATCCACAGCCGACAAGAGGCAATGCACGGCAGCTCTTGCACAGCTCATCCTGACGGCAAACCAGAAACAGTCCTTGTTGACAAGATCAACTGAATTCCTTTCAGAACGGCTGAGCTGTTTTGGAGGTGGAGGTCAAGTGGGCACAAGAGGGATGAAACCTCGTGTTCTCTGGAGCTCAGCGCTTGAGGACTCCACTAGAAGGGAACTCAAGAAGGCATCTAGTCCTGGCCCCAGCCCGGAGACAGTAGCAGCTACTCCTCCACATCATGTGAGGGCAGCTCAGTTTTCAGGGAGAAGCAGTGTATTTTGTCTGAGAGAGTAGAAAACCTCAGGTGAGCTGTCAGCCTCACTCACTGCGGTTAAGAGTGCACATGAGGGTTTACTGCTTTTCCTGGCCGTAGCAGCTGACATCACAAAAGATAATGGATCTCCCTGCAAACTGAGCATCCCTTATACCACTAAATAGTCACCACTGTAACAGCAGGTCACTGTCTTTCTTACTATTCTCTTTTAATGCGTGGGTACGGTTCCTGCTCCGAGATGTTTTACAGTCTGGTGGAAAGACAACATGTGAAGTTATGAAACAAATAAAATATTCTCATGACACTGGAAAGAATAAGCCCAAGAATTAAAAAAAAAAAATTAGTTTCTCCTTGTCTTTTGGTAGTTGACATGACTCTCTCAAGAAGTGAAAGTGTAGATAGTTATTACTGTATTATCTCCTGGTTAAGAGGCAGCTTACAAGACAAATTAAAAATCTGAACAACTAAAACACAGTTGCATCACTTTTCCATATAACCACTTATCACTTTTATCTTTATCCATCGCCCCAGACCTGTGCTTTCCTTTGTTCATTTCTTTTATTAAAAAATTCTGATTAACTAGATGGGCATTTAAGTAATGCACAAACTAGAAATAATACATATGAAGTAATTGGGACACAATTACTCCTTTTACCCATAGTTCCTTTTACTATTGCTATATTGCCTCAGCTTTATAAAACTGTATTTTTATAATTCTGATACACTAAGCATGTTTGCTTTTAGACAGCTATTATTACTGAACTTTTTTAAAATTAATTTCTGAAAAAATAAATCTGTTCAATACTTTATGTAAACATTCCTTAAAATGCAAGCTAGGTTTTGGACCTCTTTTTTAAAAGAAATCTTTTAGTCAAAAGATGTTCAAATGCGTAGTGTTGAGAGGTAGCCCCTTTTTTTTGTGCCCTATACATTTATATGTAAAAACTCATTTACGTATGGAAATGTCATGGTTTTTAAACTTCCTATCTTTCTTATATTAGGTATCTAACTAGATAATATCCGCTATGCATGTTCCTATGACCCTTCAGAACTATAAAATAAACGTTTGTAGGAGTGACAAACTTCCAGGAACATGGAACACCAAACCTTTAACTCTTACACAATTTGAATAGCATTTAGAAATTAAATGGGTGATTAGATATTTTGTACTGAAGGGAGTAGTTGCTAGAAGAAAGGAAAGTATTTGTGGTGTTGTATATTTACGAAAGGTCAGGCACCTGAGGGAGCTGAGAGGTTTAGAATATTAGTGCATCTGACAGCGACAAATTAGTGAATGGCAAATGTGTCTAAGTCTAATTCATCTTCTGCCTCTGAACGCTGCCACATGATTAGCAGCTCCATATGTGCTGGATGCTCATATACCACGTGCCTAATTTATTCATAAGAGGTGCACACAACTGCTGCTTGTATTTGTGTTTAGGTCTTGGAAGTTTTTCCTCTATGATAGGAAAAAGAAAAGAACTTTAATGATAGGCACTTTTGCAATAGGAAGTATATTTCTCTATAATTAGGAAAAAAAAAGATAAAATATGTAGAAGTTCAACACACGAAGGACAGAAAAATGGGAGAAAGAGGTAAATTTTGAAATGTATGAAATTCCATTTTGTTGTGTTCTGAGAAGTGACAAGGATCTTGTATTAGCTCAGAGATGAAAGGCATCACCTCAACTCTACTTTCTTCAGCACAAATAGCTTGATTCATAGGCCCTGTTTCAAGAACAGGGAAAATCAGATAATCTTGAGTGGTGAGGATGGATTTGATTACCTCAGCTACTTCCTGCATTATTTACTGGAATTTATCTAGCATATATATGTATATTCTAACAGCATAGACTGATGAGAATGCTTATTCTCCTTAGCCCCTTATCCCAGTGTAAAATTTATTTGAATTCCAGAGCAAATCAAGTTTGATTTTCCAAAGAGAGACAGTTCAAAGCCATATAATTATAATCTCAAACACTAAAATAAATTATGTGAACCGATTCATCAACTCGAATCCAAGAAATCACTCAAAAGGCAACCTTAGTCTTTTAAGAGTGGCCTTACAGTAACTGATAGAGAGCCCTCTGCAATGATGTGAAACAGCATCAGGCTCCTATGAAAGCTGAAGAAGTACAGTACAATTTCAACCATGACGGCAGTCCATTCCAACCCACCTCAAAGCTCAAAATCATCTCATAAAATAACATTAGCATTTTTGCAGACCAACCAGGCAGGCCACTTAGATAAACATTTTCACTGGCACAAAAACATTTGCAGCAAATAACATGTTCCTCAGAACAGTTTTTTCATTAGAAGGCAGAAAAAATGGAATATTTTTTTCTTGTACAAATATTGCATACAACTCTATTTTCAACCCTCTCCAAATCCTGCCTGCGGCGTGGAAGCCACAGTGCTGAAGAGTCATGTCAGATGACCAGTGTCAAACAGCGTATGCTTAAATAAACCAAGCCTGAGGATAACTTAAAACTATGAAGCAGCAGATGCAATGAGAAGAATTTTGAATTATTCTGACTTTAAGGCAGGAATAAGTTAACCTATCATAAAGAGTGACTGAAAGAATATGGGATTCCTCTCGGCTTCCTTTGAAGCATCTTTGTTCATGTGATGTTCAGATGCCAGCTATGATTTTACCTCTATTAGTATGAGCAAAATCCATTTTCTACAGACACTCTCACCAGAAAACCCGATACACAGACTAGCAGACTTCTCACTGCATTACTTATTTTTAAAAAAGCATTTCTTACAAAGTATATCTTAATGGCACTTTCCTTTTGGAAAAAGCTCTGGTCAGGCACTCTCATAAAATCAGTGTTCCCTTGCAGCCTCCAAGAAAATACATTAATAAAGAAAAATCAAGTAGCCCAATATAACAGTTTATTAATCTCATTTTACTGGCCAGATCACTCATTTGTATTGTTATTACATATTGAAAGTCTTAAACTGCAGAGGTATTTCCCAGCTACTTCTGTTTGCTGTCTTAACTGAGTCAAGAGGTGCTCCAAGCTATGCTGTGGCAGGGAGGTCATTTCAGGGTTTGCCATGGACACAGCTCCTATGTTAGACACAATTCTATGCTGGCCTGAAGGGATAGAAAATGAGCAACAAACTCTTCTGAGTATGCAACCAGATAAACACAGTCTTGCCTACAGAGCTGCACGGGGAAAGGCACTGCCGCTGCTGCGGCCTTCTGCTCCTCTTGCTGTCACCCAGGGGTACGTAGGTTTTTTCCTTCTCCCCTCCCCACTCCTGCCTGGCATTATTTTAAATTTTGCACATGACCAGTTTGATCTAAATTGAGGTCACCCCACGTCAGCAGAGTCTTTTACGCTGCCATCCTGAGCTGTCCCACAGGACGCAGAGGCTACAGAGCCAGTGGCTGTACAGCAGCAAGTGAAGCACTGCCTGCCCTAGGCTTCCCTCACACAGAACACAAGCGATGAACAAAGAACTTCAGCTTAAATACAGAGTTGCATTGCAGTAGGAATGAAGGGCTAATTTGGATAGCTCTCATTGCCTTTTATTACATGACAGTTTCCTTACACTGCTTTCTCTCTGACCCTGCAAAGCAAGTCAGACCTGTGTCCGTGAAGAGCTGCCTTGTGCACCCTCAACTTTCTGAGGACCGCACAACCTGGAAAGACAGAATTTTCTTTAGCTGCATCTAATTCTATCTGCAAGCTCTGCTGTTTTCTTTCCTATGGATAATGTTATAAAGATTCTGTGGAACAGGTTATTTATTTTATCATTTTCTTTACATCAATTTTATAAAGAAATATGAGATAATAAAACACCGAACTATCTTAGATAATAAATTTTAAAAGGATACTACGAAAAGTTCCCCTTATCCACAAGTGAGGCATTAATATTTCATGAAAATCAGAATAAATCAGTATATCAGACTCTATGTAAAGATCTGAAATCTGCCTATATCAAATGTTAACTTTTCTTAGGCTTCTGTTTAAATTCAGTATGCATAGATTCAATAGGGAATATTTCTCAATGATTATATGTTTGTTATAGTACTTTGAATTTGAATTTCCTTAAAACTGTCGTCTTCTATTTCTTAGGTAACCAAGACCAAACACAACTATCCAAAGAAAAGTGATGCTCTTTAAAAAGCTATAGTGCACCATCACCTTGTAAACCCTTGCCTGGTCCACTGCCACTTCAACAACTGTACAAAGGTAAACAAGCCTTAACACCTAACAGATCATTATTTAACTTTGCTTACTGAAAGTAAAATGCCACCTGAACTCCTCACATGTGTGCTACCAGTTTCCTGACTTAGGTTGGACTCCATCTAACTTGCGTGTTTAAAATTAAGGTGTTGACATTTGGGGGTCAGATATTTTACATACATCTGATAAAACACAGGTGGCTATTTTAATATGAGAAGCATCACTGTCTTGAGCTGCCTTTTCCACTTTATTTACTCTTAACAGGGCCTAAGAGAAATAACTCCCATTCAGTAAATGTTCAGACATCAAAAATTAAATAAAATGGATTCCACTCGTAGTCCTTCAGTTCTCTTGAAGCTGTAGAGCAAACCCGTACAGCAAAACATTTCTTCAGAGAAACATCTCAGGAGGCTTCCTTACTACAGTTATACAGAGCAGAAAAAAATATTTTTGAAAATTTCAGGACACTCAACTTGCATTCCTTTTTTACTTATTTTGTATGGTGTCTATCAATGGATAGGCTACTTACAGAAACCAGTAAACACTGATATTTTTTCTCAGGAATTTGGTAAAATAAGAGGAAAAGCACAAATCTATAAATGATGGGGTTTGGGTTTTAAGCTCTCTCTATCCTCTTATGCAAGACCTGGAAAATGCTATTTTTACAATCCACATAGGGTTTCTTGTAGTAATTTCTCAAAAACATTCTGGTATCACTAACTTTTCTGATTTTGAAATCACACAACCCAACTGAGAAATATTTTATACCCCATGAGAGCAAAACTGTTATTTATACATTTATCTAAAACTACTAATTTAGTGTTCTTATCTACACGTCGATCTAAAGTACCTAGATGAAGTGGGAACCAAGGACACGAAAAAACTAGGAACTGGCCCCAGAATACTTCTTTTCTATTGAACGTAGGCACCAACGGGCTTCGAGTAACTTATAAAGCTAAAGCTGAAAATATTTTTCTTAAAACTAGACCAGAATAATGATTATTTGTTATTTTAGGAAAAAAAAAAGTCTTAAGAAAACTCAAGTTCTTGTCTAAAGAAAGCGACAGTGATACAGTTAATTACAGGTAGATCACCAATGCAGGTGATACATTATAATAGGTAGGCATGCAAACACCTTCCCAGCGGCACTGACAATCTATCTCAGCAATGCCTTGGATTTCTGAGAACAGAAATACATCCACCAGATCAGTGTTATCCTTGGCCTGAGCATGTGACAGCAAAAGCATAGTTTTAGTCATGTATAACTGACGCATACCAAGTACGGTCTGATTTAAGATTTCTAGAATGACTAACTGAGGGAAATGAGATAAAACAACTCTGCTGCAATGGAGTTCTTGAAAACATTAGATTTTCAGTGTGAATAAGATGATTCTAAAATTGTGATACCATCCAAACAGAGCTGCGACTGAGCCTAAATTCTCCTGTGTATTTGCAGTAAACTGTACATTTCCTGACCCACCATATGAAGGATTATTTCAGTGATGTTGCTCCATGTCCAGATCCTATTTAAAACCGGGAGTTTTCTGTACAGCTCAATGTGCCAACCACTACACTGTGAAACACGAGTATCATTTGTACATACTCTTTCTTTGTACACACCTCTCTTTCCATCTGGAAATTATACTAGTGCAATACTGAACCATCTCATGAGAGGAGTCTGAGTGTTTACCAGGTTGGTCAGTACGGTAGCAGGAGTCCTGTCCATGTTGCCACATGTTCAGAAAGCCACAGGGCTACAGCACCCTGGCTTGTACCAGGAATAGTGTGGCCAGCAGGACTAGAGAAGTGATTGTGCCCCTGTACTCAGCTTTGGTGAGGCCGCACCTCAACCTTTGGGCTCCTCACCTCAAGAAGGACGTTAAGGTGCTGGAGTAGGTCCAGAGAAGAGGAACAAAGCTGGTGAAGGGTTTGGAGCACAAGTCTTATGAGGAGCATCTGAAGGAACTGGGGCTGTTTAGCCTGAAGAAGAGGAGGCTGAGGGGAGACCTTACCTCTCTCTACAGCTATCGGAAAGGAGGTCTTAGTGAGGTGAGGGTTGGTCCCTTCTCCCAAGTAACCAGCAATAGGATGAGAAAATGGTCTCAAGCTGCATCAGGGAAGGTTTAGATTGTATGCTACAAGAAACTTCTTCACCGAAAGAGCGGTCAGGAATTGTAACAGGCTGCCCAGAGAGGCGGTGGATTCATCATCCCTGGAGGTGTTCAAAAGATGTGTAAACATAGCATTCTAGGACACGGTTTAGTTCACTTGGTGGTATTAGACTGATAGACTTGATGATCTCAGGTCTTTTCTATATTAAAGATTCTATGATTCCATGATTTCATAAATGTCCATTGTATAAATACAGATCAGCTCCAAAGTATACGTGCTTCCCTTCTGGGGATGCCTGCCTATGCACTGAGCAGACCGTGTGCATTTGGATGCAGTAAATCTGATGCATTTTTTTTTATGTGCCAGACTTCTTGCCCATGCCCAGATCAGCTCAATGGCACATACACACTTACTGCTATCCCAGATAAAACACAGTCATTCTGCAAAGAACTAGCATATGCTCTTGTAATTATGGCACCTGTATATTTTCAGTTCTCTGAAGTGCTAAAACGAACCTCAACATAATTTTATGCTATTTAGAGCTGCAGCTAACTTATGCTGCTTATAACTGCCGAGGAAGAGGAAGGCAGGACCATGGAGTTTTTCTCTAGGAGCCCTGTACAGTAAGTACTCCTTGCAATCTGTTCCTGGTGATAATGTCTGCTGCGGAGCTGGTGAAGGTACAAAGCAAAATCTCTCCTTTAAGATTTAGCTCCAAAATATGCGTTTTGTAATTTTAACTATATTCACCTGCACTAAATATCAAACAAATAGAAACACTGTGAATTTACATGACACTTGCAGTGTAAGGGAGCTTGTGAATTAAGAGAAAGAAGCAAGAAAATATTTAGTCCAAAAAGAGAAAGCTTTTGTTATGAAAACAAAAAAGAATAAAAAATTTGGAATGAACCATGTCTTCAGTGTTGCTACCCCTCACCAGACAGTGACACTCTGTTAAAATAAGTACTCTTTACAGATTACAGGAATAATAGATTCTACAATGTTTAGATTTTCTGGGGCGATGTTAAAAAAAAAGAGATGTAAGAAGTCTTGAACCGTTACTGGAGAAAACAAAGGTGCCCTCAACTTTCAACTCAGGTACTCCTGGATTTTGAAGGAAATCGGAAAACACAACTTGAGTAAATTGACTAACACCAGTCATCATACCACTTGCATTCTTATCAGTATGAAGTGCTGAAGTAGATCCCATGTTTGAAAATTACACATGCAAGTCCTGGACACTTGAATTATACTTGACAATGGAAGATAAGCCCCACTGATTGAAAAGATTTGTTAGTGACAGATAATATTCAGAATGCAGGCTAAAGGGCTGTATTTGTTTCAGTGGTATTGCTTTCTTTTATGCCAGAAAGGTGTTTATTGATACTGAACTTCAAGCTAGTAAATTAAAAAATGATGTCTTTCAGGTTTTTTTGATGACTGAATAATTTCCTACCTTTTTAAAATACATCATTGGCAATTAGTGTGTGCCTTTCCTTAGCACTTGAGTATGACTACCTTTGAATCACCTGATTGAATTAATGGCACCATGTTACCTAAAGAGCAATGTTAAATCAAGATAAAGAGGATAAGAGAGACCACAAAGTGGTTCCTCATGGAAAAAGATTAGCTGCATTTATTATAAAATAGCTGTTTCTTTATGGGAAACAGGCAGTGCCCTACAAGTATATGAAGACAACTAAAGGTATTTTTGAGAGAAGATATATTTTAACATGAAAGAAAAAAAAAAATTAGAATTAAATCAGGAAGAAGTAAATTTGTGCATATTTCCAGAAAATGCTCCCTACATTCAGCCATGGAATAACCTGGCAAGAGAAGAAATACAAATCTCATTTTCTGGTACTTTTTAAATAGAAATCAGTATTATTTCAATAATATAGTGATAATGCAGTAATTCCCTGCTTAAATGTAGGGAATGAACTTGTGTTTCTGTGAGACGAGTATGATAGATTCTTCTATTCTTGCAGCCACAGTAACACTATTGTACGAGATGGGACTGTCTTCTACCAATGCTGTTTGAGGACGATAGGAACACTAGTGACCTGCGTAAATCCTACTTTTCTGCCCTTTACACTCCTTCCAATGATACTGATGCCCCAAGTAACAGTGTTTACTGCTTCCTTCTACGCCAGACCCAATTGGGGGTGTCTTAACTCACTGCTTTTGTAAAGAATGAGAAAAGGATCTTTATTTTCAGCCTTTCTCTGGCCTGCACCTCAACACAGTGCAGGCAGAGTGCAATGTCCTCATCACAATAGGTAGTGGACTACCTTAATATTCTTATCAGGAGCTAAACATTGCCATTTTGTTATCTTTTTAATAAACAATGCAATTCCTATTGCACAGACAGCCTAGATACAGTCTCCCATAGCTGTATGGTATGCAAGGCAGTCAAATGAGTGATCGAGTCTTTTTCTTGTCTTTTAATCTCCTGTCAGGTAACCGCAAATTGCAATGCATGAACTAACAGCTCCTTCAAACTTCATACATATGCCCCAGTTATCTCAGAAGATAATAAATGATGTGGTTACCATACAACAGTCTACTTGACAAAAGCACCAAGCTTTAAACAGTTTCCATACTTAAGATTAATGTGACAGATGTTAGTATTTCTGAAAAACTGTTTTGTTCAAGACAGTAATCTCAGTGTTACCTGCAGACCACAGAAGCAGCAAAAGCAAGTAAAATGTTATCTACTATCTCTTTTCTTCAGTTGCCTCTTTCCCCATAACTCCAGAGTAGTTTGGTGTAAAGAACATGCAGTTCAATGTACTTTTCCATAATTGCAAAGTGAAAACAATCAGACTTTATGCCAGGTAATCTTGCAGAAATTATTTTTATCTACTTTTTTTTTTTTTATATGGAAGCCAACAGCTGGAATGGTTCTCTTGTGGTGCTTTTGGACACATGAAAAAATTTGTGTGCGACTTCCCCGCAAAACAGAAGTGAGAGCTCTGCTGATGGACTCATCAGACATGGTCAGGCTGAGAAGATGTGGCAAGCACTGAAGTCACCAACTCAGCAGGGCTTTCCCCATGCTGGGGATGCAGAACCAAGAAGAAACTAAACTTGCAGGAGCACTGAGATATCATTTCTGGAGCCCCTGGCTGCAACAACTTGTTTTCAGAACTTTATTGTAGTGCTAAACTTTCATCCTGCATTGTGGCTTCTAGTAGTGTTTTCCTAAGTTATCTCTCCAGGAGTACTTGAGATCATCCATTGCCACAGAGTTACTCTGTTGATTGCTGTCAGTACAAAAGCCCTGTTTCATCACGAGATTTTGAATCATTCAAAATATCCTAGATGATGAAAACCACATGCAAGAACAATTGGAGAAATGCTATCTGAATAGGTGCTTTCCCAGAATCAATTTATTTCCAAACTGCTTGGGACTGCTTCCAGACATAGCAACTGTGCCAATTTTTATCAGAGATAAGTGGATGCCTCCAGTATCACATAAAATGGAAAACAAAGAGTGCAACAGTATTTGGAAATGCACAGACACTTTCACATTGCAGATGGGTTTCACTCTTTTTATTGTCTTCTGTTAAGCCATCAATAAATTATGATTCTAAATTTACCTTTCCCCCTGTCACATACACATCACTATCTCACACATGTAGAGCTGTATAGCTCAGTCTCCACCAATTACACTCCAAGTCTGATCTTTGAAAATCTAGTAGATCCTGCTGTGTTTAACTTTTTGGTTCTTCAACATATATTTTTGACACAAAACCAATATGATTTTTGTAAAAATATGAAGTCATTGAGGTATTATAGAAATAAATACAGAGAGACCTTAAGAGGCTAAAACAACCTGTAAAGAAAGGAAGGTGAAATTCAATTTACAAAATGTAGAGAAAAATCAAATATCTGATAGAAAATAACCTGACAGAAATGTTCAACAATACAGTGCTGACACTTTGTACTTAACCAGCGCTTTTCATGGAAGGTGCTTATGTTCTTTGCCAGATGTTGGATATCCTACACCCTATAGCTGAGGTAGTCAGTGTCTCAAAATTTTGTGTGATCTGCTTACGACAAAACAAAGAGTGAAGAAAAATTCCAGTAGTGGAAGAAATACGTGATGCCTGTGTTTTGACATGCCTGGTCACAGAATGAAGATCAAGGTCAGAGAAAGGCCAGAGACTGCTTTAGTTGTGGAATTCTTCCACCTATGTCTTTTAAAATTGATCCCAATATTAATTAACCAGCTATTTTTTCTTTCTTGTTTCTCTTTTCTGTCTTTGCCTCAGCTTGTGATGGACTGTTCCCATGCAAAGGATAAGAGCAGATATTTCCTGCTTTTACCTTCTCCAGAGTCCAGAGACCACTGATGCAAACACACCTCCACCCTCCCTGGAGTTGAAAAGAATCATAGAATCATAGAATCATAGAATTTTAAGGCTGGAAATGACCCCTAAGATCATCCAGTCCAACCATTAACCTACCGCCACCAAGTCTACCCTTAGACCATGTCCTCAAGCACAGCATCTACCCGTCTTTGAAACACCTCAAGAGATGGGGACTCAACCACCTCCCTGGGTAGACTCTTCCAATGCTTGATGACTCTCTCAGTAAAGAAGTTCTTCCTAATATCTAACCTAAATTTTCCCTGGCGCAACTTGAGGCCATTACCTCGAGTTCTGTCGCCTGTTACTGAGGAGAAGAGACCAACCCCTACCTCACTGCAACCTCCTTTCAGGTAGTTGTAGAGAGCAATAAGGTCTCCCCTCAGTCTCCTCTTTTCCAAACTAAACAACCCCAGCTCCCTCAGCCACTCCTCGTAGGGCCTGTTCTCCAGACCCTTCCCCAGCCTCGTTGCCCTTCTCTGGATACTCTCCAGAACCTCAACATCCTTCTTGAAGTGAGGGGCCCAAAACTGAACACAGTACTCGAGGTGAGGCCTCACCAGTGCAGAATACAGGGGGATTATCACCTCCCTGGTCCTGCTGGCCACACCGTTCCTGATCCAAGCCAGGATGCCATTGGCCCTCTTGGCCACCTGGGCACACTGCTGGCTCATGTTTAGGTGGCTGTCAACCAACACCCCCAGGTCCCTTTCCGCCAGGCTGCTCTCCAGCCACTCCTGCCCAAGCCTGTAACGTTGCCTGGGGTTGTTGCGACCAAAGTGCAGGACCCGGCATTTGGCCTTGTTGAACGTCATATTGTTGGCCCCAGCCCAACAATCCAGCCTGTCCAGATCCCTCTGCAGGGCCTTCCTACCCTCCAGCAGATCGACACTCCCACCCAATTTGGTGTCATCTGCAAACTTACTGAGGGTGCATTCAATCCCCTCGTCCAGATCATCTATGAAGATGTTGAACAGAACAACTGTTGAAAAGAAACCTCTGGACTTAAACTATAAAAGATTTTTCTTCTACTTTGAGAATGTGTTTGCTCAAAAAACCCTAAGCTCATCCATCTTTAGAAACACCTCTTTTTTTTTTTTACTTTGGATTTTTCAGGGACACACCCCTTTTCTTCTTTTTGGGCTTTTTCTGCTATGGCTTCTAAATAGCACTCCATTTAAGAGAATCTGGAGAGGTGTAAAAGTTAGGCATATAAAAGACCTGCAGTAAGACAAGAGGATAAGCATACACTTAGCATTTTGCTGAGCCAATAATCAGTCCCAGTCTAAAAAGCAACCCAAATGCCCTGTGGGATACATGTTTACTCAGGCTATCACTGTTTATGTCAAAGCTCCATTTTAGGAAGCACTAACCCCTGGTGCATGGAGAAAAGAGGTCTTACTTACTACTTCTCTCAGCTGATAATAATTATTATAGTTTCAAGCAAGTTCCCAATTGGTGTGAGATAAATGCTCAACCCTTCCCTTCATAGTTTCCTAAATGAGAATCTCTGAGCTTACATAAACATAATATTTAGCTTCATTTAAATAGATAAGATATTCAGTGCTTACTTTTAAAAATATTCTTAGAGCTACTGATAATTCAAACCTGCTCTTTATCTGGCTGTTACAATCATCTAGAACAGCTAAGTCTTTTTATTGTTTTAAAAAAAAAAAAACCTCTATTTCATGGATTCTTGTTTTAATTATTTTTTTTAATAAACTGTCACAGGCAGAATGTGGAGAGCTTTTAAACTGGTTATGCAACTCACAGAAAGATCCATTCCCTCCTTAGTCATCAGTAACACTATCAAGCAAGCAGCTGCAATCCACACACCGTTTTTTCCTTTTATCATGAAAACAGAACGAAATTTATCAGTTATCAAATACAATGCCTGCTCTGTATGAATAAATTATCTTGTGTTTATAACTTACAAAATGTTCCCATCTCTATTCATACCAAAGGCATCAAGTCATCTGGATGACAGAATGCTAAGAAAATGATCTGAACTGTCAGGAAGCTTCAATGACTTATTGTATAAAAATTATTCCAATTTTTAACCAACTCAAAACAGTAGCAAAGAGGGAAAAGAGAGAAATCTTTCCAGAATATTGGTCATATATAGTTCAGAGTGAATCATCATTGAAGAAATCATGTTTGTTCTTTCTAGGGAATGAAAGATTTACATTTTAATGGCACTTGACAGTAAAGTCATAATTTCTTCTTTCAAGCAAATCTTCCCCCCAAAACCAAAAAACACTGTATGAAAGTTTCAAAGTATTGATAACTTCAACACAAATTAATTTACAGTACAGATATCTTCTTACATTTCCCACCCTGCTAATGTCATTCACCATGAAATGATATAAAGCCTGAATCATTAAAGTCACACCTGATTTAAAAAAATATTTTTGCTTGACTGACAGACTGTACTCCAGCTGAAAGTAGTTCCATGTATGAGGGAGATGTTTACACATCTTACTGGTATCCCAGGAAACTAGAAGAGGTCCTGGTTTCAGCTAGGGTAGAGATTTTTTTTCTTTCTAGCAGCCAGTGGAAAGCCGTGTTTGGGTGTCAAGATGAGACCAGCACTGATGTTTCCTGTTGTTACCAAGCAGTCAAGGACTTCTCAGTTCTTCATAACAAGAAGGTGGAGGGCACCCGGGGAGCTGGGAGTGAACACAGCCAGGACAGGTGACACAAACCAGCCAAAGAAAGTATTTCATGCCAATTACGTCATGCTCAGTATAAAAAGGGGCTTCTGGGGGGAAGTAGGTCACAGCTTCAGCACGTGTGGTTTGGGGAGCAATCTGGTTCCGGGGCGGCTCTGAGCTGTAAGGCCTGAGCTGTGCAGTTCGGTGAGAAATTGCATCCTGTATCACCAGTTTCATATATTTTATTAGAAAGTCCTATCATCGTTATCTCTCTACTGTAAACTAACCTTATCCCAACCTGTGAAGTTTGTCTTTCTTTGCTGGCTTTCTTTTCTCTCCCTTTCCCCTCACCCCCAGTTTAGAGACCAGTGGCTGCATGGTGTTCGGCTATCAGCTGGGGTGAAACCACGACTGGTCTTTAACCTAGTTTTTATGATTCTGCAGTTGGAATGTGGTCAAACTATGTTTATGCAAATTGTGTTTGCATAATTGTAAAGAATGTCTCAACCTGTTAAAAAAACTTTGAAAGATACCATTCTTTTCCTGTCCATTTTATTGATCACAAAGCCAGTCCAAGGCCTATGTTTTCACAGTGAAGCACAAGTCTTTTCAAAAAGATTTTTAATAAAATAAAATTGTAGCTTCTTAAATCAGTAAAAGAAGGTTAAAAATAAACTTTTTTTTGGTTGTTTTTCCCCTCTGGATACAGTAACTTCTCTCTCAACTGCAAAAAACTTCAGGCAGTTTTCACTTGAGCTGAGTCAACACAGATTGAGCTGAAGCATCTGGTCCTATGAAAGCTGCTGTGAGAGTTTGCAGAATTTTAAATCCTATTTGGAGACCATCATGGTGACACTGTAATTATCACACTGCACTACTAAATAGGCTTGAGCTCCATTTTAAACACACAGAGCTTGTGATCCAGCATAGCCCAGAAACAGTAAGGTAGGCCTGACTAGTCCAGTAATATCTCCTACAACAGCATCCTCGAAAGTCTTCAAAGGAAGACAAAAGAAAATCTGAAGTAGGCAAATATTAAATGACACTTCCCGGGAGAAAAGTCTTCCTAATCCCCCAGTTATAATTAAAGTTTGGGTTATGCCTCAAAGTGTTGAGATACAGAATTTTCCGTGGTCCCAGACGTGGATCCGCAGCACATGGGCTGGTGTCACAGCACCAAAGGCAATACAACAGCCATGGCTGAAGCACCAGTCCATTTATTAGTGTTTCTTTTTAGTACCTGCTATATTTCTGAAGGCTTTATACTCTATATAAACCTTCAGTAATCCTTTTAACCCCATCTCTTGTCTTCACTGTTACTCACAATGCCTATAGGTCTACAGGCATTTCATGCATAGAATCACAGACTGGTTTGGGTTGAAAGGGACCACAGAGATCATCATCTAGACCTATCCTCTTGCCATGGGCAGGGACACCCTTCACCAGACCTGGTTGCCCATAGCCCCATTCAACCTGGCCAGGGAGAGGCAGCCACAGAATCTCTGAGCAACATGTGCCACGGCCTCACTGCCCTTACAGGAAAGAAACAGAGTGCAGCATAAATATGTAATATATTTTTCATCTATCTGTATTATAGTTTGCTTGCTCTGGCACCACTGAGTACTTAGTTTACCTTTTTCACCCCTTTGTAGGTCCTACCTTCCACCTCCTTCCTTAACTGAATGGTCACGATCTTTCAAAACTTTTTCTCCTTTCAAGACTTCTCTCCTTCTACTTGTCCAGTCTGTTTAAAAAGTGTATTTATCATTGATCTACAGTCATATTTTTAAACATGGAGGAAAAAAAAATCCATATCAGTAGAACAATATCAATCAACATAGCACAGAATAATCCAGCTTGTCCCAGAAAAAAAATGCCTTTACTGATTGACTTCACATGAAACAAAGTCCCATATTTTTCTTCTAGGCTCTGCTTGAGTAAGTGCTACTGTGGAGGAAGTATGAGACCTTAGTAGGTCCTTTCTGTGGGACCAAGTTCCAGCCTTGGTTCACTCACTCTAGACAAGCCACATTTTACTCATGAATGTTAAAATAGAAATACCAACAAAATGCTCTAAAGTTGGAACAAATGTGCTCCAATACCTTTGACCTTGTGATCCATGTCACACATCAGCAGTAATCAAATTATGAGATGTGCTCATTTTGACTATAGTAATGTCTTGAAGCAGACAGCATTATCTTTTTGACATGAACTCACAACGTGACCTTCATCACTTCAATGTAGGCCCTAGGAATTTTCTAGGTAAAAGGCAGCATATAGAACATAGAGTCAATGACAGAAGGTATAGTATTTGACCTTTCTTCTGTTATTATTAAACAAACAACATGATGACATTTCCTTAGCATAACACACAGGAAAATAAGACTTTTCTGTGTCATACACTGCCTTTTGCAAAGCCAGGGTTTTCATTCCTTTCTTCCTTCCTCCCCCTTTTCAAGAAGGTGACTTGTATCTGTATAATTCCATCTTCTATCTGTATAATTCAACTTTAGCTTATTCCAGGGCATGATCAAAAATATGTGTAGCTGTGCTGCTGTTACACCATTATAAAATTCTCTGATTTGCCAAAGACACACCATTTTTTCTTGTACTCACATTTTTCTGAAGTGATGCTCTCCTAAGTAATCATGGAATTTACTTACAAGTATTCTCCAGCGTCAGCCTTAACCTGTTGTCAGAGGTGCAAGGGGTATCGGAGATTGGAAAAGAGCTTAGCACAATGAGATGAGTTCTGAAGAACCTTTACTTCAGCTCAGCATCCATCCTGTGTGTCCCATCTTTAAGCAAGGTTCCCCTTTCATTGTACTCTCATGAGAAAGCTCGCTGCATACACACCTGTATTCCTGATACCTGATATCAGATTTCACACCTGATACCGCAGGACTGTTTTTCGGAAGCCAATTAAATTCTCAAAGCATCTCTTTTGGTTCTCATACTTCTAGCTCCTATCTGACCTTCAGTTTTGCACATTCATCAAAACACACAAAAAGCATGGGTTTTCTTATCTAAATCCCTATTATTCAGACGTTAATGCAGCTAAACTGAGAAGTTCCCACACGCTGTCTTCTTTGATCAGACATTATCCAAACTAAAAATAAGATAGCTGGATATCATAGAATCACAGACTGGTTTGGGTGGGAAGGGAACTCAAAGATCATCTAGTTCCAACCCACTTGCCCCCTGGCAAGTGGGCAGGAACACTTCCACTAGACCAGGCTGCTCAAGACTGTCTAACCTGACCTTGAACACTACCAGGGAGGGAGCAGCCACAGCTTCTCTGGGCAGCCTGTGACAGGGCCTCACCACCCTCACAGGGAAGAATTTCTTCCTGATACCTGATCTAAATCTACCCTCTTTCAGTTTAAACCCATTAGCCCTGGTCCTATCACTTCATGCCTCTCCAAATAGTCCCTTGCCAGCTTTTCTGTAGGCCATGTCACTTTGTGGCCCTCCTCTGGAATTGCTTCAACAGGTCCATATCTTTCTTAAATCTATCTTGAATTTCAGAATAACAGCTTCTTTTGTATTTCCCAATGTAGATATATAACTATCT
This sequence comes from Heliornis fulica, assembly GCA_013399135.1. NCBI lineage: Eukaryota > Metazoa > Chordata > Aves > Gruiformes > Heliornithidae > Heliornis > Heliornis fulica. The sequence continues at coordinate 97,228 of VXBZ01009151.1, forward strand.
GACCATCTTTCTTGTTGTATCAACTTAATATGGTTTGAACTCACAAAAGTCTTTCTTAAACTGGAACGTGTTCTGACTATGGAGACAAAAAAGATGAGAATCTCTTAAGGGCTGACAGGAAAGGTTACTTTAATGAAGGAAATGTCTGTTACTCATTTATAAATGAGAAGGCAGAAGAAGCTGCCCTGTGCTTTTAAAATGTGAGACTAAAATGTGAACTTCAAATTCAAAGAAAAAATATAAAATTAATTGTCAAGATTCATATTTCAAGGCATGAAGGCATAGACTAAAGTGACCAGGCACTAATGTGACCAGGCCTGTCTAAACATTCATTTTTGACAGCTAGACACTATTTACAAAAGCTCTTGCAACATGAGCCTGCATGCATAACAAAATGCAAATAGCACACATCCTCATTAATCACTTTTCATGCAACTGCGAGGTCACTTAGACACAGGCTACATCTGTGGCAAACATAATCACTATGGAGCTTCAAAAAAGTGGAGTGGGGAGGCTTTTAGTGAAGCAAATACCACCTCCTAAATCTGTCCATAACAAGGACTGATTTTCTCCTCTGTTTCTTGTCAGAGTGAACATTAGTGGGAAGAAATTACAGTACTGTGCAGATGCTTCCTCCCTGCCAAAATGAAGGCATTTAGGGGAGAAGAAAATAGAAGTTGCCTACTAAGGCGTTTGTTTCCTTCTAGCAGTTGGGTAAAAGAAGGAAAAAGAATTTTGTAACAGAGAATCCACCAAAAAAGTACAGATATATCATCTGTCTGGGACTGTAATGGATCAAAAAAGCGCATATGTGCAAATGTCTCTGTTTTTAATGCTGTGTTTTTAATTAGATATGATAATATAGTCAAAACTGATTTTAATGATTAACACAATTTTCCTGGGCATGAGTGTTATAGTCTAAAGTGATGAACAGGCTCATTTACCCAGTTGATAAACATGAAAGGAGTCTTAGATGGGCTTGTTTTCCCTAGGAATTGCTGCAGAAAAATGGTTATCTGACAAGTCCTTTATTAACTTTCTATGATACGAAATCTCAAAGATCCCTTATTAAATAAGGATATGTTCTGAGGAGTGAGGTCAAAAGAAATGCAATAGACTGTCAAAGAGCTTATAAGAAAATGTTCCTTTAAAAACCCTGTAGCATGTAAGATACCAAACGAGATGAAAGGCAACAAATGTGCTTAATTTAATAAAGTATGCTTCTGTCAGGCCAAAAAACCTACTTTGACTTCTAGGCTGGCTTTTCACTAGTGAGTGTAGGAAGACATATCAGCCAAAAATACAGGAGTTCATCAGTTCTTGGTGTTAAAAAAAGAAAGAAAAAACATAAGGAACTGTAGAATACTTAGTATATTCTTAAAATTACCCTCCTAGTTTCTTAATTTGGAACTCTAATTTGAGTAAAAATTTTGAATTTAAATAAAGCAAATCAGCTTTGTTTCATGGGGATTGCGTGGAATGTATCTTGGGAAATCTGCGTTCCCAAAGCAGAATGAGGGGTAAGCACTGAAGTTAGCAATGTCCAGAAGGAACAGGGGAGTGACAGAAAGGGAGGCATGCTATAGGCAGTTGTACCAGTAAAAACTCCTTACTTTGCATAACTTCAAAAATATGGCAAAGCATAATTTTTTATGGTAGAGTACCATCCTAGTCAAAACAAAAAATTTACCTAGGCACAGGTTATTCACAGCATTTTCTGTAATGACAGCATGCAGAGACTTTGCCCAGGAAGGACAAAGATAAAGCAATCCTGTGCCCTAAATAGGGGCTGGTCACTGAAGGAGAATTCCAATTGTTAAACCAAATAATGGGTTTTAATTTAAGCATGTTTTACAGAAAGGTACCCTGACTAGTTTTAAAGACACAAGGAGACAGAGAATATACTCTTCAGTAATTTTTCCCATCTATCATTTTCACCATTAAAAAATTGTTGCCCTGTTTTTAATTTGATTTTGTCCAGTTCCAGCTACCAGCCACTAGTTTCTGTTGTGCCTTCCACAGCTGAGGTAAGGAACTTAATTTCTGACATTCTCTTCTCACTCTTTTAGACTGTAATCAAGGCACACTTACAACAGTCATCCTTTCTGAAAGCTATTTTCTTCAACCTTAAAATCTCTTTTTTTTTGTGTCTTTTTTCCTGCATTTTCTCCTTTTGCTTAAGTCTCTTGGGAAACAGTGGCCTCTGAGCCACACACACCATACTATGTATTCACAATTAGAACATTGCTGTACCCATCTGCTTTTCCCCACAGTATAGATACCAGCATGCTCAAAGATCGAATAGAGCATTCATATCAAAGTATCACCCTGTTGCCCAGTGGGTGTTCACCCACTGTAATTCCTAAGTCCTCCTGAGAGTCCCTGCTTTCTTGCACAGTCTTCCCTCTGTAAATGTGGTCTCCATTCCTTTTCTTGGTGTATAAATGTTCTAGCTCCCAAACAATCCAAGTCATACCCCATGTTTGCTCTTCCTAGAAGGTGCAGTTTTCACTCATTATTTTCAGTCATTTTTGTTTGTTTTAAATCAGCAGTGATTTCTGAATTTCTCTTTGGAACTTTGAAAACAAAACAAAATAAGACCCAAGCAATTTCTGACATCTTTAAAGTCTCAAAACTAGAATGACATGTAGAACTAAATCAGAAGCTTTATGAAACTGGATTTTACTTATGCAGTTTTCTCTCTGTAATCTAATTTATAATCCCTCCAAAATTAAATAAAGGCTCTTTGAGGAGACTTACTTTCCATAAAACCATGTTGACTGTTATTAATTAACTTCTTATCCTTTCAGATGTTAATAATTACAACCAGTATCAATTTGTCCATTAGCCTGGGATTGATGTCAAATTGTGGTTACCCACATCAGACGAACTATCGTCCTCCATTGTTGCAGCAATGCTGCCATGTGATAGCTCTCTCAAACTGCATTATTTTTCTGATATTTGTTCAAAAGTAACACTACAGTGGCAGATATCTTCTCAAGCAGCTTCTTACAAGTTCTGCTGATTTAAAACTGCTTATCCCTAGCATATGTTGTTTAATGTCCTAGTTGTTTATAAACCAGGATCAGAATGACTAAATTATTTTCATGTAACACGAATACATCATCCTATTTCTTCCCAAATATAGAAAAGAAATATTTCTTGAACAGTTTTGTTTCTCCTGAATCATAGTAACAATTTTATAATTTCCAATCCATATTGAACTGACACCTTTGCCAACAATTCTTTTGTTCTTAATCTATTACAAAATAAAAAGGCTCCTGCTGCTGTTAGTTCTGTCAGGCATAGATATTTTCTGACAACTTTTTACTGAGATTTTCTGGTTTCTCTTACAATGAATACATCTAGGTTATGATCTCTAGGCCCTAGTCCCCAGATAGCCACGACGTTCAAGTAGTATAGCTATTTCATTTTTATCCATGTTACCAATGACAATTCACTTTGTACTGGAAGCAACATTCTCTAGCTCAGCCATTATTTACTCTCTTTCAAAAGCCTTGGCGTTTTATTATTTATTGTCTCTAACTGAGAACGTGGCATCTGACTTCAGTATCTCTTTCCTCACACACTATTCTGTGTCTGGATAGGGACATCAGAGAAATCATAATCTCTGCTGAAAGTATGACAGCAGAACATCTGAGGTAAAATCTGAAAAGTAACACACTGTGAGACAGCAGGGGTTTTATTCAAATAGTCACAGCATCCGTAATAAAACAAAAAAAAAAAAANTGTCAGCAAGCAACGGGAGAATCCGAGAAACAAAACTAGGTGATTTAACCTGCCTAGGAATGATATAAGACATCACAGAAACACAGAAAATTACAGTAAGTGAAGATAAGTATAAATCCTGGCCCTAAAACACACAGGAAAGACAAGAGTTTCTGTAGTGGAGGGAAGCAGCATTTTATTTGAAAAAAATCAGAAATCAGTGGAGAGATACCTTCGAGTATGAATCTTAATTCTTCGAATCTTCGAGTATTGAACTTAAGCAAAGCTTAAGTTATTAATGTATTAACATGGTGCTGGTATTTCAAAAGCCAGCTGACCAAAGTAAGCAAGTCAGTTCCACAAACTTAAGAAACAGCTCCAAATGTCAAATGTTTACAAGATATCTCAGCTCCATGGGCAAAATATGTCACATGTGCTTAACCTGTAAAATTATGGCTTCTCAGAACAGCTTCTTTCACAGTATGCAGGACTCAGAGCTATTCTGAGGTTTCTCCTCTCAAGTAAGCTGGAATCCATCTAAGAAGTAACTACAGCTGAGACACTAATTAACAGTCACACAATACAATTAAGTTCAACTTCCTCCATGGAGTAATCATATCATAAAATAATATTGTCACACTAATTTCTGAGAGGGATATTTAAAAATAAAGTGATGAAGCAGTTAAGAATGACTGCACAAAACTTTTTTTAACCACAGTACAAAGAAATCTCTGCCTTTTTCAACAGTCTAGGTGGCAAAATATCAATCCTTATAACTCTAAATAGCACAGAAGGAGAAAGAAAAGAGAAAGAACAGGGAAAGGGTGAGTACTTTAATGCTTCAGAGAATAGGAACTTAATTTTAGGCAGGTCAACAGAGAGAAATTATAACAACTAAAATGCTTGTGGGAAAAGACCACGGAAACCCTGCAGAAGAGTTCAGTGAAGACTTCTGCTCACCCTGCAAATCAATAAAACAAATAATGCTGGGATGAATAAAGTGCTGAACTACAGATAATGGTGGGATGATTGTAACATTGGTACCTGGATCAGTACTGCCTTAACTGGGAGTTAAATCCTCTCAAAGCAAAGAGGAGCAACATAGAGTACAGAAAACTCCCCTATCCCAAGACTCTAAAGCCATAAAAAGACAAGAAGATACAGAGAATGAAGATACCAGGGCTTAAATGGGAGAGATTTAAATGAGGTAGACAAAAAAGAAAAAGCTCCAACTTTTAAAAATAAGGAAGGAAAATAAAAGTGTGAGGGTGCATGAAAAGGGAAATACTATACCTCTTTCATATTCATAGTGATAACTGGGTAATTAACTAAACTGAAAAGTCACAACATTAAAAGTAATTTTTGAATGAAATGTTGAATGAATCCAGAGTTTGCTCTTCCGTTACAGAGGCAGGAACATAAAGTTCAAAAAGAAAGAGCACTTTTTGCAGGTAGCACTTTCACTGCACACATAAAAGTTTTAGAAAGAGTTTTAAAGATGTTTACGTAGATTTCCTATCTTAAAGGACAAAATAAAAAATGCTTGTTTGATAATTAACAAATGGAAGATATACTTGGACATCCTAAGCCAAATGGATCTTAACAGTGAATGTCAGATAATTTCATTAGTAATAGGTAATGAAGGTCCTTGAGAGGGTAGATAAGGGGTGCCAGGGACTGATGGAGACTCCAGGATTACAGTTAAAGTAAGAAGTTAGAAAAATAATTTTGTAGTTGATAGATTTGTGCGTGAAAATATTGTTCTCTGCAAGGCCTACCTCTTTCCCCATGTTTCCCAAAAGATGCTACAAATACAGGTGAATGAGAAGGAGGAAGCCCAGAGATCCAGGCTGGAAAGCATGATCATCAAGATTATACAGTACCCCAATATTTGCAATCCAATCAGGAAGCCTCCACAAACTTGTGAGGCTGGGCAATATGATCTCACTGTTTGTAAGCAATTCATTCAACATTTTTAAATCTCAGAAGAAAAACTAACATTTTGTGTAAAAGCTGGAATTTGAGAACTACATTATATATGCGGCAGAGGAGTCTGTTGCAATATCCAAAATAACATTAGGATTTAAGTTGTTGTGCAGATGTAATATTGCACAGTGCATAACATTTCTTGAACGCACCTTGGCTTAGGTATCTTAGTATCTCATGAAAATCTGTTTCCCAAAGGCTGAGACTCCAGGTAGATATTTAATTAATGTTCAGAGAAACAACCCATGGTGCCACACAGCATGCTCATAAAGAGGTCTATAGAAAGTAGGTAAGTGGGACAGTGTGGCACCTTAAAGCCCTGATCAGATAATGAGGTCTCACGAAATAGCATACTTGACCACAACAGAATATTTTTCTCTATACTTTTCCTGCTGGATTGAATGGGAAAAGTATGTTTCCTTATTAGTGACCCTCCTGCACCTTTTCTTCCAAAACTGCCTACTTTTCATGAGGAAACAGTCTGACTTTGAGAATGAGGCAGGTAAATATTGACTGGTCCTCATTTCTAGTCATACGGTCACTGCAGATGAACTAGAAGAGGTTTACCATGCTAAAACTCAATTCTTGATCAAGTCTGTATCAATGTTTTCCATCTCCTGTGATACAGCTCAAACTCAACCCTTTTAACATAGGAATGTTAGATATCCAGGTCTAACAGGACATCTGAGCAAATCAGCCTGAGATCAGTATTCGATGCAAAGAAACTAACATTTCCAAAGAGTGATCCTGCTCAGCCCAAACAGCGTTTCTAAAAGTGGTCAGATTAAGCACTTTCTGGAATTGTCTATTTCTCTCTGTCAGTAGTAAAGTGAAATTAAGATTATGAGATCAGATTTAGAGGTTGAATTCCATGACATCAATAGCAAGATAAGAGGCAAACAATCCTTTTCATCTCTATACATCTATCCAGAATACTCTAACATACGCTCAAGCTCCTTCTTTCCCTCAAGCTTTTCAAGGCTTCTTATTCTGGGTACACGCTAATTGTCAGAAAATTGGTCCAAGCTCAACAACAGAGTGGGAAAGGGAACACACTGAACATCCATCTGCTTACCCCTTGCAGGTCTTTGTAGGATGTCCTGACTCTGAATAAAATTCTTGGCTCCAAAACCTTTGAAATTTCTGAAAACAAATATCAGGACCTGGGTCTTACTTATTGTGCCCACACCCTGATACACATTTTTTCTAAGGAAAGGCATACAGCATTTATTTATTCTTTTCTTTGTGATCTGATGGTATACAAAGACTTCTTTGTCTTTGTCAACTTCTACAAAATGTTTTTTTCAAATGTTCTACAGCTTTCTGAAAGACAACTCACTTGCATCACTTCACTTGGCATTTGAGCAGTGTATGTCCTCAGATGAGTCAGCTCGTGGAGACCAGAGCACACAGCCTCTCAAATCAAGGCCTGAGTTCCACTGTGCTTTTGGAGTTGCAGAGTAAGACACCACAAACGTGAATTGTGGATGCACCTGAGAACAGCCTGTGCCCCTGGTGTACCAGCCCATCTCCCATGAAACCCCAGTGCTGCAGCTCAGGTAACAAAATGTCCCTTCACTTTGCCAGTATGAATTACATTTCCATTTCCAAGGTGGTTACAGTGATTATTTTTAGTACTTCCTGCAGAATGATTTTACTACCAGACATAAAGTCAGAATAGATATAACCCATCTTATTCTATCCCTCCCAACTCCACAAAAAAAAAAAAAAAAAAAAAAAAAAAAAAAAAAAAAAAAAAAATTGAAAAGCCTCAGTGTGGTGACAAATGACAAAAAATTGCAGTGGAAGCAGTAAGAGCTGAATGGCCTCAAGGTCAATCCGCAGTGCTGTGCTGGTGGCTGAGCAGAAGTCCTCTTGTAGAAAGGCCAGCATGCCATCATTCCCTTGTTATTTTACAGCTTGAACCAGACTAATCCTTATCTCTCCATGTTTGTGATGTACCTCCTAAAGCAATGCAAGAAAAGGAGGGAAGAAGATAACCCTTCAGGAGCTAGTAGTTTTTGGCAGATGGGGCCTAGATGACTATGATAGTACTTCGGATTTCCTGTGCCAGCATCACACAGCTCCATGCAGCCAAAACAAAGAAAAGGTGGATTTTCCCCAGGTCTTTCTCTGGGCCCAGAAACAAGCCATCACCAGGTAGTCAAACATGAGATGATGGATGGTGAAGCTGAGCTTGTTAATGTACCATGCTCAAACACATAAATGTCTCAAACTCAAGTCCTCACTTCATAGATTGACATGGCTTGGCCTTTGTTTTTCCCTGGTTAACAGCTGCTTTCTCCTCATCTCCCTGTTCAAAATCAAAACTTAGAAAATACCATCGAAATTTCTTCTTTTCTTTTCATGTGAACTGTCACGGTTTTTCCTGTTGAACACACCTATCACGTCTTTGCTGAATGAAGAGTAGCTGGGTGTTTCTTTAGTTTACAGGTGTGCACTAGAAAAATCAGCTTTTCAACTACTTATTTTTTAAACTAGGTCAGTTTCTAAACTAATTTCAATTTTTAACACTAAGAACAGACTTCTCTGCACCACGACTCAAATCCAAATGAATTCATAAATACATTGTATATTTGGGATTTGGAGAAAAACAACTTCCTTGCTTTATTTATTATAGAAACTTGTGGTAAAGTAGTATTAGCCAAACCAAGGGTGGCAGCCATCATTTGGTGTTGTTTGCTTTTAAAAGTCCTCAGTATCTGTAGGTAATGATAACGCTGACAACCACCAATCTTCTCCCAATGAAGGAAAAGGGTTCATCCCATCTCCATCAAAAGTAGGATGTGGGAGTTAATCTCTGGAGAGAAAGAATTATAGGCATCAGACAGTCCTTGAGAAAATACCTGTAGTACCCGTGCCAGACTTTAATGTTCTTTTTCATTTATTTATCTTTTAAGAAACTGAAATTCTGCTATGAGATTTCTGATAGTTGTGTGGGAATAGCATACCTCATGTAACTTATATTTGATTTAAAAAAAAAAAAAAAAAAAGAGAAGCCTCTCTCCCCTTCCCTTTCAGGTATAAGAGCTTTG
>VXBZ01009151.1:106009-149848 GCA_013399135.1 Heliornis fulica
TCTCTTCTCTTCTCTTCTCTTCTCTTCTCTTCTCTTCTCTTCTCTTCTCTTCTCTTCTCTTCTCTTCTCTTCTCTTCTCCTCTCCTCTCCTCTCCTCTCCTCTCCTCTCCATTTCCTTCTTCAATAGAAACCAGCCTAAGGGCAAATTATTTTTAATTTCTTACAGAAACAAAGTTATAATAGCTTCCAGTAAACTTCACTAATTACATTCTTCAAGGACTGAAATAATAACTTTTATGTAATATTATATGGATTTATATATCTTATTACAAATGTTTAAAAATGTCCATAACCATAATTCTATTTTTTTTTATTGCTTCCACCTCTGAAAAACACAAAATAAGGGAGAAGGAAGATGATATTCAAGATGAGTCTCAGGTCACCAGTGATTAAAATGTTGAACAGCTGTGTCATATTTCTATCTGTTCCTATTTAAACCAACAGAAGCAGAAGCATAGAATTACTTAGAAAAAAAAAGAATTTATAATCAGATTAAATAAGACTGATCTCTATTGGGTCTTAGTATGAACATTGATTCCCCTGAAAGAACATGAGAAAACCTGTCGGGAGAGGGAAACACAACTATGCATTAATGGATTGAAAAAAAATTGGAACTATATTTCAGAAAGTGCTGAAATTGTAACACATATTTATATGAAACAAATAACATCTTGATGCACTGAATTCATTCATTTCACAGAATCACAGACTCACAGAATGGTCTGGGTTGGAAGGGACCCCAAGGATCACTGAGTTCCAGTGCCCCTGCCACAGACAGGGCCACCAACCTCCAGGCCTGCATCTAGACAAGGTTGCCCAGGGCCCCATCCAACCTGGCCTTGAACACCTCCAGGATTGGGGCATCCACCACCTCTCTGGGCAGCCTGTTCCAGCACCTCACCACTCTTCCCATTAAGAACTTCCTCCTGCTATCTAATTTAACCCTTCCTTCCTCTAGCTTAAATCCATTTTCCCTTGTCCTACAAATACCTACCCTTGTAAAAAATTAATTCCTTGACTATGAAGTTGATTAAGTGGTAGGACTGACTGCAATGTTTTTATAACAGTCTCCACTACTACTACCAAAGTATTCAAAATCCCATTTTAGTAGAAGACCTTATTATTTTTTTTTACTGACAATGCATTACCTCAGGACCAACAATGATTATTTTTTTTCTTTAAAATATTTTCCTTTTGACAGCTGCCTTTCCTATCATCCACTGAGCTCCCATTCTCCAAGTTACCCTATTTCCAATGACACATGGAGACAGTCACAGATCCATCCTCCTTTTGAAACCTATAAAGAACACAATACAAAGCACAATAAATCTGTTAAAACACTTCCTTTGAGAAGCTCCTCTGGAATTAAGCATTCATAGTAGACTTACTCATCTCTGACAAGACAAAACTCCCAGTGATGTAAGAACAAAGCCAGGACAGGAAAGAATAGGAGATCTCTTCACCTCTTAAACCACTTGTAGATGTGTTTAAACACATGTGCAATTGTGTGCACTACACACAGTCAGTTACTGCTGTCTCACACTAGAAACCACTCTCAAAGGCAGCTTTAATCTTGCAAATTACAGAGTTAAGCTTTGGAGATGCTACTAATGAAACTCCATATTAAAAGACCTTCTCTGTGGCTGACATCATAATTTGATCTTAAAAATATTCTTGGCCTTTAAATTGCTAGATACAGAAAAGAGAGAGAATATTCTCTCAAAACCTGAAGGATATTTAAACTTGATTAAACATGACAGAGAAATTACTTAAATTTGCAATGTTTTCCAGAAGAACATAATATTAAAATGTGTCAGCAATGTTTGTGTCTTAGTAAAAGCAAGGCACTTTGCTGTTACCCTTTCAAACTTACCAGATTTTAATCTTTCTGAAAAGTCAAGCATTACTTGTAACTAATCAAGATTAATAACAATATGCACTACGGCCAGCACTGGGACTCAATCCCACTGCCAGTTATTTTGGTGAGTTTTTAACCCAAACAGCTGCCAACATCCACCAGGATTTTTCCAATGGTGCCATCACCAAGGTAAGGACTCTAAAGTTTATCCCATAAGGGATTGTACTCCATCAATTGACTAGCTCCATCCTAGGAAGAATTTCAGCCTCTGTTAAAGAGGGAGCATCTCTCTGACATGCCAACAATGTCCTGCTGCTCTGAAATTCATGGGCAAGATCTCTGCTTTCAAATCTTTAATCGCACAGAGTCAGTACAGGGTTGGGAAGGCACCTAATAATAAATAAAATTTTAAAAGTAGGACTATTGTTTTTTCTTCATAAATTCTTTGTTCACCATTGTAACCTAAATATATCACACCTTCAGTATTTCATAATTTGGGAATTCAAGTCCCACTGACTAGCAGAATTTATACCTATAAACTGTAGTATCTTTTTTATGAAATGCTGAGACATAACTCGTTTCTAAATTGTTTCTGAAGTAACTAGTATTTGTGATTTCTCTGTCAATCTCATGAAATCATACCATTTCACCATCATCGTGACTTTCCTGAACCAAGTAGTCCTAGCTATTTTTCCAAACAAGAATCAGCATCTAGATATCACAGGAAGAAGTATTTTATACATCCATTTTATCAACAGCTGAAACAGATTTTTTTTCTATTAACACAATCAGTAGGCAGTTTTCAAGGCACAAATTTAAGAAACTGTGAGGATTTCAAATGAGACTTGATTTTCTATCAATGAAGCTGATGAAAAGGAAATACAAGGGAAGGAAAACCACATAGAGAAATATGTTTTACAACTGCCTTATCAACACATGCTTCAGATGACCAAAGCAAAATAGAAAGGCAATACATTATTTCTGCCTAGGATTCTCAGACCGCATAAAAATCTGCTCTGGGCCTGCATCTGACCTGAGAATACATGGAAGCTTACTGAAAGAAAATACTGCCTGAAAACTGAGTGTCTTTGCTGCTCTTCTCCTTCCATACAGTTTTTTTACAGATACAGGGTTCCTGCCAGTATTAGGTCTGCCACAAATAAAACTTAATTTGGTCTTAATTTGTGAAATGTTCTATTAATTCTCCTTAGCAACAACAACAACAACAAAAAAAAAAAAGAAAAAAAGCCAAAGGTTTAATTCTATACATTTTTAGAAACCAGATAACCCTACTAAGTATAAAAATATTCAATAATCACCAGGGGAAAACCAAACAAACAGCAATAATAGAAAAGGTCATCTCAGCTCTTTTACCTCCCTCATGCAGGAAACTACTTACAAAATTGTGCATCTGCAACTTCAAACTGAAGAGATGGTAAACATTATTTTGACCTATTTGACATTCAGTGTTTTGGAACATAAAGCCCTAGTTTATAGGAAACAATGAATGAAAAACTCTCATGGATAGATTCTAAAATGCAAGTCTGTAAACTGTAAAAGAAAAAAAAAAATGACGTAGATCAAAACCACGCTCAAACCAGCAAATGCTGGCTGACTAGGAATGGTTTGCCAAAGACCTTTCTTTCCCCTTGTAACTGCATTACATCCTTCTATTTCTTATCATCCCACAGTCTCTTAAAAAGGAGGTTTCCAAAGTGGAAGTCTTTGAAGCTTGCTATGAGTCTCAAAGAAGGGTTGGTAGGAAAACAAGTGTCCTCGGCCTGCAGTGTCTTGTTACACATAACACAGTCTTGTTACGCATAACAAATCCACGGAGCACCTGTACAAGTACTATCACAAATTTGGAGAAGAGAGGTGAGAAAGTAGGAACTAGAGATCTCTTAGCTAACTTCACGTGAGCAAATAGGTCCTGAAAGTGTGCGTGAGTGCCCTCTTCAAACTCTTTTAAGTGTATTTCACTCACACTATAAGAAAGGAATTAAAAAGAAATGAGGTCAAGCCTACCAGTGACGCACTGCTCATTGCTTCAGCTTAATGAGGTCAAGCCTACCAGTGACGCACTGCTCATTGCTTCAGCTTCTCACCTCCCAGTAACACCATTAGATCAACAGCTACTATGTAAAAATAAGTGTAGCCATGTCTACACAATAAAAGAGAAAGGTTAGAACAAGGAGAGAAAAAAAGCACAGAGAGGAGATAAAAAGAAAGAAAGCGAAAGATGCAATCTTTGGAAAAAGAAAGGAAATCAAAGCCAAGCATAGGGCCCCGTTTCAAATCTGCTCACTTTCTGCATGCTATCATGGACATCCCCATAAAAATAAGTATGGTGTCCACAAACACAAATGTATTTTTAAAAGGGATAGGAGGCATTGCTATAGCAAAAAGGTGGTTGTCTTCAAAACTGTCATTCCTCCACCAGTTGAGTTCTTATCATAAAATCATAGAATCATAAATTATACTGAGTTGTAAGGGACTCATAAGGATCATCAAGTCCAACTCGTACTCATTAGATCGAGCTTTCCTCCTCATGACATAGACAGATTTTCCCAACAATACTATTCAATGTTCAACAGAAAATGATCGGGAGGTGACAGAGAGTGACATGCCATAGTATTCTAACATCTCTAAGAGCAACAACTGGGTGTAGAGCAGGCACAATGATCTGTTTGAATGTGTCTGCCCTGCCCAGATGTTAATGTGCATAGTGCTGGCACTCTGTGTACAGAAACATCACTGATCTGATAAAAGCATTTGAATGATTATATCTAAGAAAAACGTTGGTCCTTGCTATGATGAGACTAAATGAATTACGATCAAGTGATTTAACCACTATATTTTTATTCAATCTGGGGAAAGATACTTTATGGACCACTGAAGTTCACTGTGAGATTTTCAGGTCAACAAAATTCTTACCAACTCTTATAACAAACCCACAGCCTGATTTTCATCAGCTACTGTGCAACCTGCATGCCAACAGGCAACCCTGCAAACCAACAGCAGCAATGCAAGAGGAAAATGCATCCACACAGAAGGTGGATCTTCCCTCAGTTAACATGTGCCATTCTCCGGTAGATATCTACATGCCCAAAAGCAGGGTTTTGTCACTCCTGCCTGAGTTAGCAGAGGTCATGGGGAACACTAAGTCACCCCCTTTCCCCAGCACAGCTCCACTCAGTAGTCATCCGGCAGCAGGTACCTATGGCCCTGAAAACTGTGCTTCATGCACCGAGCACAGCATTATTAAGTCTGACAGATACAAAGACTCATCTCTTGCCTTGTACGTATGTGTCACAGTCAGCCAGATCACTGAGGGGATCTGTAACTCCACAGCCACTCTGGCATTAGATGCAGAGCACAAGGCAGTGACTTACAAAGAGATCGATAACCTGCCCCCGGCAGAGGCAACTCCGAACTGCACACAGGCAGGACCGGGCCTACCCTGCACACTTCCATTTAACATCTTACACCCTCCCACGCTTTACATTCTGTGGAGGAGAATATGCTTCTGGATGGAGAAGCAGCAAGTTACCATATAAATCTTAAATTACTGAAGAGAAAGCATTCAATGTATAGTTTGGTTTTCCTACTTTCATATTCCATATGCAGAGTCAGTAAAGTATGGCTGTGTGAGTGAGCAACCCCAGCTGCTGAACTGATAAAGCAAGGAAAACATCCAAGGTTTTCTCTTTTTTCCCCTCATGAAGGGAGCAGGAAAACCAACATAATTTGATATAATTGTTCCCATTGACTAACACTTTATTCTGCTCATCCATATGAAAAACAAAAGGTTAGATTAATAGCAACTATAGCAACTAGCTTGCTTTCTCCAGGAACTGACTATCTTGAGCCCCATAGGGGTTCCCTCACCACCCAGGCATGTGGTAGAAGACCAATAGCACATCTTCTCCAAGTGGGTTTCTAGCCTCTCAGCCCTTTCTTTATTTCCTTGCTGGGAAGCACATAAGAGAATTTGGCCTCATTTGCAAATACTTTCAGGAGTGGCCACACTGCAGTTGCCAGAGCCTTTATTCCCAGTTCCAACACAGAACATGTAACGCCATGAGAAGAAAAGGATAAGAGGTGGTAACTGCTACACATTCATGTGTTTGTCCCTGATGTAGTGGTCTTGAAGATAAGTGAGAAATATGTCTCGGAGTTTAAGGAAATGTGTTTTTCACAATAGGGCCAGTAAGCTTAAAGTCTTTAGAAGGAAGCCCAACCAGAACACTTCATGACATCTTACACGGCAGGTCAAGCCCTGACGCATGCAATTCCTTTCCTATGGGCCAGTCTCCCTTTTTTAAACAATTGAACAAATATAAGCAAGAGAAATACTATAACAGCATGTTCCACTGATTTCCTTTACCTCAAAATGCTTGTACTGGGTTCTTTACTCGAGTAGGAATTATTAAAGACTATGGAGCTACAGACTATTTCTGACACAAAGTAATTATATCACGTCCTTTGCTTTAAGCATACTGACGTAACCACTGAAGTTCTGTATAGGCTAATTTCCTCAGTAACAGCAAACCAAGGCCAAAAGCCAGCAGTCACATTGAACAGACATACTGTTTGCTGTGGGATACCTTCCCTTTATTTCTGACACACTCTGGCAGCTCTCACTACTCAGTCTGACTCAATATTTCAAAAGCACTGTTCCCACACCTTCCTACATACACTTGGCACAGCCTTTGACCTGCTTCAGCACTAGAAACCTACGTAGCAAGCACTTGGTGAGAAGGAGTTTAAAACGGCCATGAAAAACATTTTTTAGTCTAACTAGTGGTTTCCAAGCAGTCTGAACCAACAGATTGCTGTCAAGCCTTGACATTTCTCCTGAACCTTGCCACTAAGCACTGTGCTTACCATCAACCAAGGGACACATTGAGTTTTAGGCAGACGAGAAGTGATGAATCCCAAGCAAGAAAGAAAGTAAAAGTATTCACCAAATGAATTCCAGACTGAAATGGAATGAAGTAATCCACAGGACTTATTCTCTAAGACCATTACCTAAAAAACTAATTATGGAACAGGAAAAATAAATCAAAGTCACATAATATAAGCACTGAGGGAAAGAAAGGCATGAGTGGTCTAAATGTATTAACTTATATAAAAAAAAAAAAAGACTTACAACTGCATTTATGTAAGCTACAAGACGTAAATAAACTTTAGCAACAGGTCAGACTTTTTGTGCTAAATCTTCCCTATGCTTTCCTAAAGATGTCACTTCTGGGATGAAGAGGTGTCCCTTTGTGCCTTCAACTGGGAACTGAGCATGAACATGAGTCATTGCCACAAGAACACTGCTCCACAACAAAGCCCATCTTTTATTACCTAAACACTAAAATTAAGCTGCTTTATTATAAATATTATAAATTATTGCAATTATGGCATCACCCTGATTCCATGCAGATTATATCAAAGCTTAAGCCTAATTTTTACAGTCTGTGGTTCCTAACAGCTCTGATGTGCTCTGATGTACTGTGTAAGGCCTATCAGCCTTGCTATGCTATACTAGAGGCAAAGGAGGTGTCAGCAAAGACTGTCAGTTGATTTCTTTCCCAGGACAGTTTTCAACCACTTTCCACAGCCTCCACAATACAAAGACTACTAGATTGAAGTCAACCAGCACTTATCAGTTCACATCAAGAAAATTAATAAGCGAAGTTCCTAATTTTTTCCTTGAACCCAACTCAAATTATATATTGCCTAAATCCCTCAACCTCTAACTTCTTTGTCCCCAGATTGTGTTAGTCACATTGCCTATCTGCACTCAGCTAGTGATACTTCCCACTTTAAAACTGTGTCAAGACACTGATAATGTTTTGACAGTGAAGGCTGAAAGGTAGAAGAATTGACACAGCTTAGAAAGAGTTAGAAAATGAAAATATTTCAAATACAGATGCAACCAGTTTTAAAATGTTTCATCAAGAAGAGCCAGGCCATCATGGCAACAAATCATCTGTAGACATAGAAATAATGGCTGGTAGAGTTGATTATTTTAAGACAGTGTCTTCTTGACACAGAAAATCTGCAGTACGTATTATTATGCACTAAGGCTCCAATTTTTTTAAATGATTGTCTAAAATCAGGTCTAGAGTCTACTTTTTTATTTTAAGAAACATATCAAATGTAAGGGTCATATTTCCAAAAGTGCTGAACACCAGTAAGTCCTGCTGCAGTGCTTTCTAATTCTGTGACATGTTGACTTTAGTATGATGAATACTTTGATAAAGTGAATCCATTTATTTAGATGTCAAAATATGGGCTGAACTTTCAGATTTCAGACTGATGAAAATTATTTGCCATCAGATCATGAAATGTCTCTGTAGTGAAAATGCTGACACATTTTTACAGTAACAGCAAATCACAAGCCTAGAATAGCATGTACATTTAATTGTTCTCAGAAAAACAGGTAATTTCATTAAACCCATTATGATTGCTGTTTGAATCCCCTATTACAAGAGTGGTCAACTCGA
This sequence comes from Heliornis fulica, assembly GCA_013399135.1. Lineage (NCBI taxonomy): Eukaryota > Metazoa > Chordata > Aves > Gruiformes > Heliornithidae > Heliornis > Heliornis fulica. The sequence continues at coordinate 114,368 of VXBZ01009151.1, forward strand.
TTTGGCAAGCAGGGTTTTTTTAAATGCATGTCTACAGTTCCTGAGCAAATGAGTAATGGACATTCTTCTCAAAACAAAGCCATGGCCAGAGGATGCCTTTAGAACAGTAAAATCACATAACATTGTGTATCTGAGAGAAAAATAAGATTTTTTTACATTGGTTTAAACAATCCCCATCTTCAACATGTGATTGCCGACAGGGATTTAGAAAGCGGAGGTACAAGGAATTAGACAAAGACAAGTGGAACTAGGCACTGTGAGAGGCAGAAAATCATGTATTCGTAGACTCACAATCAACCAGGGCCTAGCAATTCTCTACCTCTTTTCTACTTTAAGAAACAAACACAAGTGAAAAAGCCTTAGTTTGCACAAAACAACAGTATGGTGTAAAATACAGATATATTTTGAGACATAAGCAATATGGGTATGTTTTTGACTGGTTCCTTAAGTTTAACTCATCACTTCTCAAACTCAGTCCTTGATTTTTTTCTCCCACAGCCAATGGTGGCCTCTTGGACAGTTTCCGTATTAGGTTCTACTTTGGTTTTATTTCAGTAGCAATAGCCAAAATGTTAAGGTTGGATTCCTAGCAAACAATGAGGAGTTGTATTTCAAAGTCAAATGGTACCTTATTTACAAAATGTTGCATCACATTGACATGAATTAACCATAGCATGTTGTTCTGACTCAGCTGAATTCTTAGTTGCAACATACTCTCTAAGCCAAAGGCTTAGACATAATGAGATGAGGGAAAGAATTTGATTTTTTTTTTTTTTTGCTGACTAGACACTTGGATAGAAAATATAACAGTAAAGCTGTGGCAGCTAGAGTTATTTGCTGTGATAAAGCAAGCATTTCAAGGCCATAAAAGTATTAATTCAAAATTCTTGATTCAGCTAACCTTGTTATACCTGTATTTCACATATGGCCTTAGCCCATATGAAACATCCAGAGCATTGCCTAAATTCTTGCACTCAAGACTTTCATGGTTTTTTGGTTCTACATGAAGGAATCAAGCAACTTTTAAGAGGGGAGTTGGACAGTAGCCATGAAGTTGGTACAACTAGCTTTTGCACTACTGAGGGAGCTGGCAGAAATGCTCACCAAGGCACTTTCTATCATTTACCAGAAGTGCCATCTAATCATGGAGGTCCCAGTTGACTAGAGGCTAGCAAGTGGGACACCCACCTGCAAGAGTGGCCAGAAGGAGGATGCAGGAAACTACAGGCCTGTCAGTCTAACCTCAGTGTCTTGGAAGGTTATGGAGCAGATCACCTTGTGTGCCATCTCATAGCTCATACGAGACAACCAGGTGATCAGGCCCAGACAGAATGGGTGTATGTAAGGCAGGTCCTGTTTGACTAACCTGATCTCCTTCTATGACAGTGACCTGCTTAGTGGATGAGGGAAAAGCTGTGCACATTGTCTACCTGGTCTTTAGTAAAGGTGTGACACTGTCTTCCACAGCTTTCTCCTGGAGAAACTGGCTGATAATTGCTTGGACTTCTGTACTTTTCACTGGGTTAAAAACTGTCTGGATGACCACTAAACTGAAATGTATTCTCCTGCCAAGAACAATACAACAAATATAAGACTCCTAACAGACTATTCTTTTCCTCTCTTTCAGCTCATTCACATGAAGTCCCACAAAGAGGATACTGTACCAGAAACTCTTGACTTTGTATTTCCTCTTGAGGGCATGAAACATTCTACCTCCAACACGCACACGTGCATAAAGTATAGCATGATTCAATCAGTACTGAAGCGATTGTCATAGTAACTTGCAGGTAACTGTTGCTCAGTGAACATGCTTTGCATTGCCAGTCCAACCTCCTATGGAGTCTAGCAGCATTTCTTCCTCATCCTCCAGGGTGCCTGTGGAGTAATGAGGACCAGACAGAACCATACCTATGGTAGTGATGACCATTCTGTTAGACGCGTTAGGCACAACAGATACTCGGCGACTGAGGCAAGCAACTGGCTGAAGAACTGGATGGTCAGACTACTAAGCTGATGCTGGCAGGATGAAAAGCAGATGGAAATACACAGATTCCTCCATAATCGCACTTCCTGTGATGAATGTCTGCCCTAGTGTCACGAGGACCCTCAGTAACTAGGCTGTTCACCTAGATTTATGAGTGGTTTTGAATATCTAACTGTAGCCACTGCTATGAAAACACCTTCCTCTTTCTATGGCTTAAAGAAGGTTGGACTTCATCCTGTCATAGAATCATAGAATATCCTGAGTTGGAAGAGACCCATAAGGATCATGAAGTCCAACTCCAACTCACTGTCAAATGAAGGCTGAACTATAATGCCTTCATATGTAAAGCCTCATTATTTACATAGATATATCTGCGAGTAGCCTTTACAAATTACATCTCTTTTTATGACACTTCTAATCTTTAAAGGAACTAAGTCAGAACAGAGAAATCAATAGCTGTCATGCAACCATTTCTTGTGATCCCCCAGCAAACCTATATCCCACTACAGCAAAAGGACTGCCATTTTCAGCAGTAAAATTCATAAAAGCATTAGAGCTTCCTCTTGACACCACACTCAGACCTGGAATTAACTCCTAGAAGACAAAACATATTCTCAGCTCTCACAGAAAATTGCAAAAGCTTCCGTCCTGCAGGAAATCTAAAGAATAATATAGTACTGTTACTGTATTGGAAGTGGAAAAGAGGAACTAATAGCAACTGACCTGCACTTTTTAGGTTTTGCAGAATATCTGAGTAATACGGAAATGAACCCACAAAGAAAGAAAGAACCACCCTTACTTTTCTTTGTGGAGTGCTTTGCTTCTACAGATCAAAGCATAACTGCAAGTTACTCGAACTGACTACTTACATGTGAAGAGGGAAATGCATGAAGTGATGGATATGAAGGTTGAGAAAGCAGAAATCCAGTAGAAAATCCTGTTGTCTTTGTCAGTTCTCACCGATGGACATAGCCAAGCCAGAGCCAGTTTACTTAGCTCAAGCTACTTTAGCGATTTCATTGGCTCTTTCCCCTTCTGTGCAAAGTACAAATCACATCTGTCATCACATTTCTCGTCAGAGCCTGAACTAGAAAAATACTTTTGAATTTTCTCTCATTTTCATAAATTACAGCTGTAGGAATGAAGCTGTTACATGCCACAAAAGCATCATTTCCTCAAAGCCACCAAAAAGTTCCCTTAATATAGTACTGTTCTGAACTAATCACTGCTTTTGAAGTTCTAGACTTAGAAATGCTCTTTTTAATCTCTAACACAGATTTATGACTCCACAGTTCTATAACTTTCTGTGAGAAAAAAAAATCACAATCTTTAGTCTCATTACTATCAAGGTTTCTATGGAAAATTATGTTCTTCTTTGGAAACCAATGTCAAATTAAAGATTATATATACACCCACTTGCATAAAAACACTTTTTAGTTTCCTGGATATATTCACCTCCTCTCTGAAAGAAATATAAAAAAGCCTGAGCGTGGAAAAGTACAAGTGAAAAGAGAAGGCAACTTAGAGGCTGCCTTGTAAATGAGGTACTATGCTACCTGTGTATTTTCAAACACTCCTTGGCACAACCATCATGCTTTGGAGCATTACCACCAGGTTTCCACAGATAGGGATGTATACAGGCTGAGCTCCTCTGGCTTTGAGCCCTCTGATGAGTTCCAGCTCTAAGTCACATCTGTGTGGCCACACTGAAATCAATACTCTGTGCCTGGCTAATTGCTGGTCATTTTCTCTGCGGCAAGCAGTATTGACTCAACAGCAGCTATATGTTTGACCTTTCTCTCTAGGCACCTGGGAATATGGAAACATGTCTCACCTTCAGGTTTTTTTCAAAAGAACAGGAAAAAATGACAGACACGGCAGCTTGTGAATGGATAAAGAAAAATGGTTGCAGTTTTTCATGAATAATAAAATAATGAATAACAGAGGGCTACTATTCATAGCATACAGGTGCAAACAGAAATCAGATTTGCTAGTGACAAACCCTGGCTTAACCAGACAGTACAATAAAAATTATAATATTGAAAAAAAAAGAAAAACAACAACAACAACAACAACAACAATAATAATAATAATAATAATAATAATAATAATAATAATAATAATAATAGCAGCTATAGCAATAGGAAAGATGAAAATCATAAATACATTGTTTTCCAGAAAGGAAATTGTGACTGAAGCTAAACGAGAAGCAGGATACTACACATGCTTTGCTAAGCAGCCTGCTGTGTAAGGCAGTGCCTCAGCAACATGTAATTGTTAACTTAAAGAGTTGCTTTGACATTGTTTATCTGTGTGTAAGAATACAATATTTATCAGTATTTCAAATGCTAACAATGCAATCTAAAGGAATGAATCCAAAAGAAGAATTGAAAACAGTGTCAGTGCTCAGAAAGATATATGTTGATAAGAAATAAAACCTCATATTAATTGCAAAACACTGGTTACTTTGTTAGACATTAATAATAGGAAATACATTTAGTGGTGATAACACTTAAGCATTTGAAAAAACAGTTTAAAAAAAAACAGAGTGTTCAGAGCATTATGCCACTCTCATAAAGTATTATATGAGTATTATATGACCTACGCCAGTTTTGAATATGCCATAAAATGCTATAAAGGAATTACACACTTAGAATTATAAGCATGTGGCTACTTCCACTAAAATAAACACATTACTGATATAAATATTTAAAACATAAGCAGTATACATATTATGAAATTAATTCTGACATTTACAGCATTGCATTACCTTAAGGCAATGCAGGCAAAGTACCTGCAATGCACCCGAAAGCTGCTGTACCTGTCAATATATTGTAAGATCACATAGGCTTTGAAAAAAAGAGAGATCCAGAGTCTGAAGCAACTGGAAGATAGTAAAAAAACCAAAACATAACAAACAAACAAAACCCGCAAAAAGCCCCCAAAAATACCTCCACAAAACCAAAACAACCCATAAATATATATACACATGCACAATTTTTAGACTTTCCTTCCTGTTCCTGTAAAGGTTGTTTGCAAAGCTCACTTTTATTATGTGCTTTAAATTAGAGAGAATGCATAACACTAATACATTACAATACATGAAATGCTTTGGCTGTGAGTCTATCCTGTATAAACAAAGTGTATACAAAGCAATTTTATTTCTTCAGAGATCACGACATTTATAAATTACACTCTTATAAAATGAGATTACGGTTGCTAAATGACCTGTGTAGGCACATTTTATTCTAAAATGAGATCTATAACTCATACATGATATTGGTATATAGCTGCCCATACCATATGCTGATCCTTTACGCTACAATGGGTTTCCAATAACAATGTTGACTTATGTCATGCTTTCTTTATACCTTTCTTTGGTCATAGAAATATAGCACAGCAGCATTTCCAGAAACAGATTTCACAAAACACACAAGTGATGCATGGAAATCCCTGCAGCATTGTTCCTCCTTCTTAAGCAATCAATGTGGCTCCCAACCACAAGTTATTTCACAACTGTGGAAAACAAAACCAAAAAAGCACCAAAAATAATAATTTTAATAATAATAATAATAATAATAAAATGCTCACTGTAGTGTGAAAGCAAGAAGCTAAAGTCCTCAAAATCCTGTGTCCAAAACCACATAATGACAAATAATGATAAATCATTATCATTAGTTTGTACTAGAATGGCACTGTCCTACCCAAATGAAAAGAAACAGACTTTAAAAAGTCATGTTATAAATGCAAAAATTGCATCCCTTCTGGGCACAGATTTATCCTTTCAATATCACTGTGATATAGAGAAGTCTCCTCTTTGTGTTGTAGTCCAGGAACTAAGAGAAGTTACTTGGGTTTCCCAGCCTTCCAGGAAGAGGAACAAACCTGGTCTCCACAATGGCAGCTAGCACCCTTCTTATTACATCCAGGATCATTTCTGACGTTTCAGTACAAAGCATATGACAGGCCACATGAACAGTGGTGGATTAATGCTGTTATATCACTCCTTCTGTATGCTTTTTGAAGGAATTTCTGAAGAGATGGATTTACTATACACTTGAGGCACAGGAGAGGCTGTGTTCACCAAACCTCTGAATGTCCAGTTTCTCTGCACATGTAGGTTATATCTCTGGATTATCAAGAACTCCTTTGGTGGGCACAGGTTATAGTTTGCATTTGTTGTTAGGTTATTTTGGTTAAATCATACAGGCCAACATGATACCAAAACTTCACAAATTATAAGCATCAAAATACCACATTCTGCATTGTGAAGTATTCTAGAATTGACCTTGGGAAAAGTTACAGTATCTCCCAGAATTCAGATAAAGGCATTTACAAAATTATGGTATTTAATAATTTATTTCTTAATAAAACATAAGTTCTATCAGTTGAAATGTTAGAGAAGTTGAGGATTTCTTTTTAATTTCTTTAGAATTTTTTGTAGATTCTATTACACCATTACAGAATACTTACATTGGGAAATACCTACAAGCTCAAAGGAGCCAGTAAATAAGCACCCCAAAAAGGTTACTGTATACATTGTCTACATGTAGAGTATGTCATATACCAGGTGCAGTACACAATACATCATGAGCAATTATACAAACCTAAAACCTACAAAATTCTGCATTCTGTACACCCAGCCCTGACTTTCTCTTCCTAAATCACTTCTGTGACATCATACTAGTACTTTAAATTCCGATTCTGTAAGGGAAACAATTATCTCAATTTACGCGGCAACGAACCCGAAATCTACAGTCTGAATTTTTTCAGACTACTTATGAAGGCCACAAGATAACTTACTGTAGCAGCAAGTCTCTGATAAACAGGAAAGTACTTGCTGGTAAGAGTTACCATTCTTTGGACAGCTTTATCATCAGGCATACAAACAGCTGTTCTTGAAACCAAGCTTTGGCTTCTTTGCATTAAGCTTTGCTCACCATTCCTCTTTCCAACACAAGAACTGGTAATGGCATACACTGTTTAAATCCCCTTCAATTTATCCTGTCATGTTTTATTCCAACAACTTAAACTGTGATATTGCAAGATACTGAGTGTTATAAAGTACTGCGTGACTTTTACTCCTATGAATGTCAATTAGAGTTCAGTTTCTTACTAAACTGGAATGATATTCCCTGTCTTCTGTGAACAAATAATCCCTGAAAACAAAACAAACAAACAAAAAAAAATCTCTGACATTCTGCCTTAAGTATATTTCCACAGCAAAATATCAAAGTCTTCTTGTAGACATTGGCAAATTCTGAAAAGATTCTTGCTAACAATAAAGCAAAAGCTATTAGTAGATTACAGATCTGCAAATCCCTGGATCTAGTGTATTTCTTACAGTTCACAAGTTTGAAGTGGAATCCACAGAAATTTTAAGAATCTACTACAAACTTTACCAGACTTTGGGGTTCTGCACAAAATGAACATTCTTTAGACCACCACCTTCAGAAGCTCACTGTTGGAACATTTTGTGTGGAAGACTTCAGTAAGTTTGCAATGGGCCTTCATCTTTTATGATCTCTGTCCTGATTCTTCAACTACACTGAAGCGGATGTAGATGCAAATGTATCATCTATACACCCCAATGCTTTGTGGTTTTTAACATTATAGAGTTAGAGCATTTGTGGTATGCATTGCCACTCCGTCTGAAGGTGTAGAATGGTTATCCGGCAAATCTGAGGAGGTTTTGCAATCAGTTGTCTGTTTTGTATTCAATCTAGATTTTGAAAAAAAAATTAATGTGTGTTCTCCAGTGAACAAACAATCAATATATGCTGTCCCTTAAACTGTTGGCTTCTGCATAAATATTAGCTAAATCACAGAATCACAGAATCACAGAATCACAGAATCACAGAATGATTGGGGTTGGAAAAAATCTCTGGAGATCACCTAGTCCAACCCCCTGCCCGAGCAAGTTCACCTACAGCAGGCTTCACAGGACAGCATCCTGGCAGGTTTTGAATATCTCAGGAGATGAAGACTCTAAAACACCTCTGGGCAGACTGTTCCAGTGCTCTGCCACCCTCACAGTAAAGAAGTCCCTCTCATGTTTAGGTGGAACTTCCTATATTCAAGTGTATGTCCATCACCTCTTGTCCTGTCAAGGACAAGTGCAGTTTGTAACCATTTCCTCTCATCCTATCACTTGTTACCTGAGAGAAGAGACCAACCCTCACCTCTCTGCACCCTCCTTGCAGGTACTTGTAGAGAGGGAGAATGTCTCTCCCCTCAGCCTCCTTTTCTCCAGACTAAAAATCTCCAGCTCCCTCAGCTGCTCCTCGCAGGACTTGTGCTCCAGACCTCTCACCAGCTTTGTTGCCCTCCTCTGGACACACTCCAGCATCTCAGTGTCCTTCCTGTAGTGAGGGGCCCAGAACTGCACACAGGACTCAAGGTGCTCATGAGCCCTCTGGTTAAACTGTGGTAAGTTGAAATGTAGCTATTTCATAGACTTGGATATATTTTTGATGTTTTTAAGAAAGTCAAGGCAAAACACTTATTGCATAATTTAACTGAACTTAAGAAGACTTTGGAAAGTGAAAAAGGGAAATTTCACTAGAATACATAAAAAGAAGAATCCCAACACCTAAATGCCACCTGACACCAAAATGTAAAAAAAAAATTAAGATCCTACATTAAGTGCTTTATTTCCAACCAGCCCAACCAGTTCACTCTGGATAACCTAATGCAGTAATTGCCAGTATGTGAGATTTTTCTAGCTGAAATATGGAACAAGTCGTGTCCTAATGCTTCCAACCACTAAGAATGGGATTTAAAAAATAACAGAAATGTCAGAAATTCCAGCAAAGTCTGTTGGCAAAACCTACCTGTCAGATCTATGACAGTCTAACAGCATTTTGAACAGCCTTGAGAGTTTTCCAACTCATGCTAAAATCCAGTTCATCCCTCAGAAGCGTAGCACCAACACAGTCTGCACCTACACCAGCCATTTACTACGAAGGAGCCCTTCTATTTAGACTGACGTTTACATTGCACTGTTGGTGTGCTCCATGGTCTTAGTGGTCCCATGGATGAAGTTGTGTCAGACTGCCTTTGGAGCACCCCTCCTGTTGTATGGACACAGGATCCTCGAGTACTTGGTGCTGTCCCCAGGAAGGAGATTTTGCTAGCAACTGCAAGACAGCCTTGGGTGGCTGAATAGCCATCTGCTATTCATCACGTTTTAGGATGACAGGGAAATTTGAGTTGGAAGGGACCTCAGGAGGTTTCTAGTCCAGCCTGCTGCTCATAGCATGGTCACAACCAAGATCAGACCAGATTGCTCAGGGCATTGTCCAATTCGCTCTAGAAAACCCCCAAGGATGGAGCCTACACAACCTCCTAGGGCAGCCTGTGAGTTTTGGTGCTTGCAGTTGGCAACTGGCCTGAACTTCATTGTCCATATGCACATTATATCCACTTTGACCCCTCATCCTTCCCTTTCCATGCTGCACCCATCAATAATGGAGACACTGTGTGCCAGATGAATCATAGCGTATGAATCCCACCTCCCCCTCAGATGTAGTAAATGCAGCTCTGCTGCAGCACCAAAACTGCCTTCTGACAGAAGTATCTTATTAACTGTAACTTCAGGACAAAGCAGAATCCTGAACTCACCTGAGTTACATGATCATATGCTAAAAAAATCAATATTAATCTTGTCTTTGGAGCCTGTACTCTAGAGAGCGCTTTCTAAAGCAGCTTCCACAGATGACTTTCATGTGCACAGGAGTGATTCTCTTGGTATCACTCTCAGGAACTGATTGCTTTCACTGTCTCTTAGAGAATTGATTCAGCAAGGCACAATGGAGAAGTGATTCACATCCCTATTTACAGACACAAAAAAAAGGCTTTAGGTAATATAAAAGAAAACAAGACCTCTTGTGACCTTAACTTGGGTGCTTAACTGTGTTTTCTAATAAAAAAAGCAAAAGAAATACGTAAATATTTTTATGATGCAGCTAGAACTTTAGTACGCTACCAGTTTTTAAAAGACGCTCAGATAAGGGACAGAAGGCATTAACAGAGAAATTATTTTGTCCCTGGTTAAGGACTCCAACACACGGTCTGAAAGGTCTCCTTGCTTACATCAGATGCACGTTACCACATCACGCCAGTGACTCCCCCCTTGATTTTGACTAGTTACTCCAGATTACAGTAAATCAAATACAAATCCTTAGTATACCTCCCATCAAGATCCCTGTGCTTAAAAAAATGCAGGCTTTTGATACTCAGAGCTTCGGCCTCTTTGATGACTATTTGTTGCAATCCTATTCATTTGTTTTGCAGTATTGTCTCACCTGTGGATGGGTGCTGCTCTGTTCTGTGGTTTTGACTAACCTGTGGAAAGAAGATATCTTTCCTAACAGCTGCTGCAAGAACAAAGGTGAACAAAAAGGAGAGCTTTGCCATGTAGGCTACATGCAACAGTAGTTAAGACTGGGAGTAAAAATAGGGATTTCAGTTTCTCCCTAAGGAAAGCATTACTGAAGCAAGCCTTATCCAAAGGTTACCCATCTTCTTCTAATTGCATGAACAGAAAATGTTATAGAAAGATGGTTTTAATTATAACTATATTCAGTTCTATCAAAACTGCAGGTGTACACACTTACAAATATAAATTCAATAAGGTTCACCCTCCTTTTTCAGCTATTACCAGATACGAATAGCTAATCTGAAAACTCACCTTTTAATTGCACCTCTTGACATGTCAAACCATGTACAGGTATTGTGTTCAAAGGCAACAGCACATAATCAAGGGGTATATAGCCATAAAGGCTACTTTTTGGCATTTAATTCCACTTATGCACATATGATGGCGCATACAATTGCATGAAACACTTTCTATTGCCTTCCAGACTGGCTTTGAAAAGATGATGCATATATATGTGTATGTGCGTACGCACCTATATATACACAGAGTGGAAGCAAAAGAGACTGATGGGTATGTATTTGTCTGGAGAAGTGATGGCAACAGAGTTTACTTGGGTTTGTTTATTAAACTGAAACTGAGTCCTGCACTTCTCTAGGGTGTTTATACTTCCATAGCCACTCACCTGCAGATCAGCAACTTAACCTGTACAGAAGAGTCAACAGCAAGTGACACTCGGGCACATCTCCACACCCATTCTGATTATCAGTCCTGGGTTTGGATTGTGTACATTTTCCACACACCATCAAGTTCAAGGCCCTAACCCCTGTTTTCAAAGTGCCCAACGGCTGAGCATCAAGATATCTAATAGTTACAGAGCAATGAGAATTTGGACACTATGGAACTTTCTCTACAGTAAAGTTTTTCTCAGTAAAATGCATCAATACCAGAGATGGGGCTCACTTTCCACTTGAAATGCAAGCTGAATTTCTTTGAGTATTTACTAACCAACATTAGTTTAGAGTATTTTCTAACTGCTTTTCTAAAAAGGTAGAGCAGTTAGTTCCACAATGTGCAACCCTCGTCTTGGGAAAAGGATGAAACAGCTAATATGATATTACAAATTTTATATTGTATTCTGTTATGTTGTTCTATTTTCATATATTTATGTACTAATATCTAACACTAAACTTTATTAACATTTAATGCATTTCTGGAAGAAGCCACAATGGGAAAGGAACCTATCTCCTTAAATAAGAAGTCTTAAACACAGCAAAAGGTTGTGGTCAGTCACTTTTCCTTACTCCACAAATCCTTTGTTCTGCTCAGGTGCAATAACTAATATATTTTTCTTATAGTAAGGAGAGAGTAAATTAGTTAAGATACCGTATGCAACACTACAGGTTTTCTTGTAGCTCATACATGCACACTCACATGTGCACATGTCCAAAGACCTAATAAAGCAGTTAGAGATGAATCCACCACCTAAATACAGTCTAATTGGTTTTACCATAGCAGTCTAAGAGGACTGGTCTCCTTAAGCTGTGCTGGTCTACGCAGCCAAGAGAACGAATCAGGAGCACAAGACAGCTCCTATAAATCCTACAGCACCTGACCCCCACTGTTTCCCAAGCCACAGTGACCTACTGCCCAGATAGAAATGGATCAGATGAGGTGCCTTTGGCGCAAACTGAGTAGACTCGCACTCTCGCCCCTGGTTTCACACACACTGAGCTGCTCCATCCAACCTCACACCATTACAATATACTAATCTCTCTGAATTTCAGAGAGGGTTTACCAAGATATTTTGGACTCACCTTATTTTTGCACAGTGTATTAGAAAGCATTTCTCAGTACACAATGAAATAAACCATCCTTGCTATTTCACTTTCTTTTCTTTTAATCCTGAATTCACAAAATTGGGTCATTTTCAATGGGTTTACCACACAAAACACTAAGAAATAATAATAGCCAGCAATTAAGTCAAATTTAGCAGTTATTACTCAACAAGAATTGCCTAGGAACAAAACAAGTTTTCCATAAATGCATTAATTGTTAAAAATTCTTTTGAGCATGTTTTAATGCATGTGCCTCCTCTCCTACAGACTTTTAATAAGCTGCTCATTGAGAGAATGCTTCATAAGTTGGATACTCACAACTCAAAATTAAAGTTAATTTGACAAGTCTCGAGCCAAGCCTGTCTTTTGCTCATTACAAAAGCAGAACTCATCTGGTCTGCAGTATGCCCATTTCTGAGCCTGAATCATGTATCTATGTTTCATTAATATTCCCCAGTAATTAAAATCCCTGTTTTTCTAACTAGTCCGTGAATAACCATGTTCTGCTGAACAGAGTCAAGATACCTACAGGGTAAAACAGAGTGAAAGAGCTTCACCCAGCTCTGTTCCTACTTTGAGCACAAATCCAAGAAGCTGTATTCTTGGAATCTGACTATAAAGTTCTAAAGTGGAAAAATATGATGTCTTTGCCATGAAATGAAGATCATTCCGCTTCTTTTCTGTTTGTGTAAAAGAAAAATGCGAGCTATTCTCTCACCCTAGGTGCCACACACTTAGTGTCAATTGTTAATAATTCCATAGCAAATACACAAGTGATCCGTTTGGTATTCATCAGCTTTGTCTCACAAAGTATGTGTCTGCCCTCAAAGGCCTTTTTAAAATATGCACAGAGCCTGCAGTACCAGACATAGTTTTCTGGACCATTTTCTTTTCCAAGACATAATATAACTGCACACCTACTATCAAGTTACAGTTTGCCATCTCTCTCATTTTAATTTCAATTATAACTTGCAAAAAGTCAACATCTCCTTACAATGGGAATCAGTCAGGTTGAATACTCATTACACGATCAAACTAGAAAGCGAGGAGTTAGAATAGACACACTGTATTTATAATGTCCTTTGACTATATCCCAGCTTTAGTTTCCCAGCACAGAGAATCAAGTCTTTAAGTTAAAAATAGTCTTCAAGTCTTTGGTCTTTAAGTTAAAATTAGCACTCAAAAACATTCACGCTTAGGGAATTATAGCTCAAGCAACAAATCTCACCATTTCAGTTACAACATGTGATAACGCTCTTCTGCAACACCCAGAAAGCTGACATAATCGGATGTTCCCTATTAGGTAGAGACTCAGGAGGCGTAGCAGCTCCAGGTTGGGCGTAAAGGGGGCTCTGAGCCAGAAGCTAGAGCAGGGTGCCACAGATGCTGTACTACACATCCAGCCTCCGTCCCACGGACTTGGGGGAACAGTGTCGGGTTGATGACGACAGTGCCACAAGGCGACGAAGTCGATCCACTTGGGAGCCACGTGACACGTCTCCAGACCACTAAACTGCTTCAGTTGCCATAACCTGCACAGCTCTCAACTGTGCACCACGAGAGAGCAACCCACAGACTGACTGGGGTGGGTACTTGTGCGTTGCGCACACACAGGAGGCCTCACACCAGGCACGGCAGTAAAGAAGTCAGCCTAATGTTCCTCCAAGTTGTTTACCAGCTAGCTCTCACTCCCACATGCTTGCTGACTGCTAAAAATGACAACTTTTCTTCATTTCAGCTGGTTCCTACTGGCTGTCTATCATAGCTTGAAATTTCCAATCTGACCGCTGAACCAAGTGGGGGCCTGTAATGAGAAAAACGACTCGGTGCAGGTCTGTTTCCCAGTCACCATTCAGCACAAGCCAAAGCACCCGTACTAACCACACCTCTGGACAGACTTGATTTCCTGGGTTGCTCTGGATATCCATTCTCCAGAACTCACTACAGATAATAATATTGGCTAACTAAATTTTATTGTTGTCTTCAAACAAAGATTACCATATGCAAGATTAGAAAAGGACCTATATTGTATCTGTCTTCTAAATGCAATAATTTATGCATAGGGTTGTTAATATCATAAGACTAATACCTGGTGGGAGTAATTAGATATTTTGTCAAAAAGCCAAATATACAAAGCCTCAAACTAATAAAGGCACAGCTACCTCTTCAGAACTTAACAGAGTAATGGATAAATACTCTAAAATGCTTTTATACTTCCTGTTTTCTTTCAGTTTCCAAATTTCCTCAAATTACCTAGGTGCGTATGTATATATATGTTATATATATATACACAGACATACACAGAGAGCACTGTCAGATGCATGAGATTATAAACCACAAGCAAAACCAAATGCAGTCACAATACTTGAATAGAGCCGTTTTGTCCTGGATTTAGCTATTCTTTGGAAGTGGTCATCATTTGTTTTTTTTCTGGAGTGTTTTAGGAAACTTTCTGTAGAGACTTCTAATTTCTGCCCCTGCAAAAAGGCAGAGATATTTCCCCTGGCTCCTTCCCCTGTGTGCTTCTCCCTGTGACTCTTCATCCCATGGACAAGCCTCTGATTTTGTTCCTTCGTGAATTCTATCACTGGGCACTGTTCCTGCCTGCATTCCCATCTCTTTTAAAACCACTACTTCTCTTTTTCTCCACACGGTGTACCAAACTGAAGGACCAGATGATCAACTCTCTTACCTCCCACCTCATGGATATTATTTCCAAAGAGCTCTTACCCCTTTCCTCATTTCATCTTTTCCTCCCTAGAATGTGATTACATGCAAATGGGGGCAAGACAGGGAAATATACAGATTCTGGGCATGTGTTACCCATTCTCCTTTCCATTCTCTCTCTCACATTTCACCCCAAGTAAAGAGAGAAGGTGGATAAGGAGATGCAGAAGATTTCTTAGTCTACCCCACAGGCTGCCGCTCCCAGGACAGCAGAAACCGGTGCAGTCTGTGCAACAGATGCCTCAGCTGGAACCATCCTGCACCTTGGTCCAAAATCATCTTCCACCCTCCCGCTCTGGCAGCCATCCCACCCTCTGCAGCCAGCACTGAAGCAGAACTGCTGAGCTGTCAGCAACTTCTCACAAGAGGCCAATTTTTACGCCGCATAATTGCAGCACAAAAAAAAAAAATCATGAGAGCTGGCAACCCATGTTAAATTTCCATGCATATCTGATTAGCTGTGTCTTTAGAATACATAGTCTTACAAAATATTGCAAAATTATTCATTTTTATTCTTTTAAATCTGGATTTAGTTCTGTCAAAGTATAAAGCCTGTTTTCTTCTTCCTTCGCTCTCCCCATGTGAGTATAATCCAATTTTTCTTTGAAACTGTAACATCTTATTTTGCATTGCTTGGGACTTATAAACAAAAAGGAGAAAAAACCAATAATAGGAATGAAAAATGAATTTTCTAGGTTCATCTTTTTTTTAAGCAGACAGAAAATGAAATAGGACACTTTCCTACAGTTATTCCTCTTCTTCCATCCACTTCCCCAGAAGATGTCAAGAAAAGAAGTCTCTAAATTGGCTAATCAAAGTCTATGGAAGTCACTCTCTGGGGCAGTTTTGTGTATCTCCTACATGACCTTAGCCTGAGAGTTCAAACTGACAAAATACTGACATCACTATACAAGAAGGGAGCCAGGACATTACTGAAGGGAGACCTGCTCACCCAGACAGCCAGTGTTAGAAGGTCAAAGATACAGCTGCTATCCAGACTTGACTGTTGTGGTACAGCAGGAAGAGATAAGATTTCCACCAATATGCTAGACTGATTGGGTGTATTTTTGATCCAGGAAGGAGAGTTGTGGTCACATTTTCTGACCCTGCAGAAGAATTTGGTCCTGAGATGCTGCTTGTGAAGGATCAGACAACAACAAATGCTGCATTTCAGGCTGTGGCTAGGCCTGCCAAACATCCCTTTCATCTGGCAGTCTCAGTTTGGCCTCTTGCATCCAGCTGATCTGCCCAGGAAGGCAGCTGACAGCCTTGTCATCATGCCACATGGGACCACCCCAACTCATCCCCTCTCCCCAGTGTATTTGTAAAGTCAAAGTAAGGATGGACAAACAGTTTCATCCCAAGAGGAATGACCCAGTCTTATTTCCTGCCTCTTCATTTGCCAAGCTACCACATGTGATGATTTCCTTCAAATCTACCCCCAACTTAAAGCTACCTGAAAACTTTCTTCCTGGTCAAGCAGGAGTAAACCCACTCAAACCATCTTCCCAGTCACTGGGTCCTCAAAACACCAAAGGCTTCTAGCAAGACACCCCATGTTCCTCAGTGCCTTCCCGGCACCCATAGCTCACTGAGCAGACTATCCAGCTCATGTCTGGAAGGTCATGGTTACATGTAAATAACAATCAACATGCAAATTAGCATGATCACTGACACTATATGCCACAAAAACAAAAACTGAAAGTCTGTAATAAACACAAAATAAAATATGTACATCTCTGTGTGTGAGCTAAAAACAAGTCTCTCCTTCCCCTTCTCTCATGGTTCCAAAATATAAACTCTTTATTCCATAAATATGCATTACGTAAACTTCCAAATAATGCTGTGAGAAAAGCTGTGTCAAACTGTTTAAATCTTCTTCAAGATGCATTTTGAGCGCTGTATTTTGCTCGGTGTGAATGTTGGAGCACTGAAGCTACTTTCTCAAAATAATATATTAAACAATTTTTAGACCTCGTTTCAAGACTTCCATACAATGTACTGGGAGTGTTTGTACAACACTTTCTGAAAAGAACAACAGTGCAAATCCCAAGCTCCTATTCAGAAAGTGCACAAATCAGTGACCACACTGATTTTGCTTCAATACTTTGATATGTAGGTACCTACTTACACTTGATAAAAATAAGCCTTACATAAAAACTTCCTATTACGGGTTAGAAAGCCCAAAGTAATAAGTTATTCCCAGTGTCACAAAAACAAATCCATCCACTTCTTGGTGAAACACCACCCTTAAGTTTTTAATTTTTGTCTTACAGTTTTAAATAATGTGATTGACATATTTCTTTTTCTTAGTGATGAAACTCTATGCTCATAAAAATAGCACATTAAGTTTAGCCACAAAGACAATACTTAGTCACTGTCTTGTCATATTGATGCATAAGTGAGTAAGCAGGAAACAATAATTTTAAAAATATAAAATCTGCAAACAAATTAACTATGAATCCCACATGCGTTTATCAGTTCACATACAGTAGTTGCTAACTCAAGCAGCAACTGAAACCATTTCTCTTGTCAAAGTCCACAGAGCCTCTCTAGTTAACCAGGTTGCAGTCCCTCACCCTGAAAGGTGTTTGGACATTGAACTCCTACCAACTGGTGGCTACTTTAACTACTCTCTGCAAGGGGATGGGGCACCACTCCTCCCCAGTTAGGCTCACACCACTAACAAGACGGTGTAAAGTACCTGACATCAGTTTGCATCCATCAGGGGTTTTTAGTTCCAGATGATCACCGCTTTCAGATGGGTCTAGACAGCTTCGCTTGGAGCCACTTGGACATCTCTGAATTGCACTCTTCAACACACCACGTTACAGGAAACGTTAGTCGCTTAGGCACGGTGCAGCGCAAGTACACACAGATAGCTTGGTTTCTAATCACACCTGAGCTAATAAGTCCTCCTGAGACTTATTAATGTCAACTTGAGCTGTCTGGAAACATCTTGCTCATAGTTAAAAAAAAAAAAAAAAACCAAAACACCAATCTCTCAGTCATTCCTCTGAAACGGTCTAGTGCATCCATGAAGTAGAGCAGACGTCTGCAAAAGCACCACAGAAAACCTCAGACTGTGTATTGCTAATAGATTTACTAGAATTTAGCAGCTAAAGTCTCTGTGCTGTGGATGGTTCAGCCCAGGATTTAGTTCAGTGGGCAGGGAGAATTTATTCTCTCTTATTGCTCCTAGCACCCTTCTTGAGCTGACTGGGAGGTGCTCCCTCCAGTGCTCCTGCGGTGACCTGGTGATCCTCAGTGCTTGGGCAGGGAAGGCAAAGAATAAAAATCAACAGTCAATCAAGTAATTAAATCCCAAATCTATCATAATTAATACAGATAATGGAGATCAGTTAACTGCTCTGTCAAGAGAAGTTTGCTTTATACCAGGGTTTCTCATCCCTTCTGGTACAACAGACTACAAGCTAAGAGATTTAATCCTACTGCTGTAGTTAAAGCAAAACTGCTTTCTAAATTCAATTAGAGCTAACATTTGAATGCTTGATTTTTCAGTTCTTTTTAATGGATTTTAAATTATTTGTTTGGTTTTAATAATGTATTGACAAATATTGTCAAGCAGCAACAAAAACATGTTGAAAACAAGCACTGTGATTGCATGCAGCAGGTTTAACTGCCTCACATCCCTGAGAGCTGTTTGGTTTTTTCAGATATCTGGATGCAAAAGTATAGAGGCTCATGAGGAACGAATGGTTTTATAGCTAAGGTATTGAGAAATAAGCCTGCATTCTTAGAAAGAGTATTGTACATAAATGTTAGGTGATTATTTGTTTCTATTCCTCCTTCCCTATCTCTAAATAGAGGTCAATAAGACTCCCTTAGCCCAAAGATACCCTAGAAGTCCTAATTAACACCTGCAGATAATTTATGATTGTGGGTGGATATCACTACTTTAAAGCAATTCATTTGCATTGGCTATCTTTTCTATGGAGTATCCAAAAAAATAAACCCAAAACTAAACCCCTGCAACTTGCAAACTGGAATTTCTCTCCTGCGTATGGAAAGCAAGAGCTGCTGGCTATGCCCTGCTCTCTCAGAGCTCACTTCTGAATGAATGGATTTAAATGGACCTTATTTTAAAGGGAAAAAAACCTACCACACATCTGACAGTTTCCACAGCAATAATTATTGTTTGTACTCTTTCCCCCAAAATTATTTTTAAATGTAATCAAAATGCTTGACATCATCAATGAAACCAGCCCAAACTTTTACCCCTTTCTCCTTAAATCCACTACAGCCACCAAATATTCTGGAGTACTTTTCATTACTTCTATTCATACTGAAAATAGGTAATGTACTTGCTTCAGATATTACATTATGCGCAGTCCTTCTAGGAGGTAAGTGCTGTTGTGACAGAAGCAAATCTCCACAGCATCACTGATGTGAAAGAAACCTTTTCAGTTTTCATCAGTTGAAATGCTGTTCTATGGCGAGGGTTCGGTTGATGTTTCTCCTGAGGCTGTTGGTATCTTGCTGGAGATCCCAGAGCTTAAACATAGGAAGATTGTCAACATTGTCCCCACACCACACAGAGAAATATTTATGACTCCTGGGCCATTTTCTTTGACGCATTCGTAGAGGGAAGGTTGTGGTCAGAGGAACTGGGGCATGATTTCTTTTCTTTGTCCTCCCACTGTCATCTCAGCTCCCTGGGGTCAATGTTGAACAGCATTTCTAACCTGAACCAGGAACTAGAAAGCCAGCCAAGGAATGCACATCTGCAGTGAAGATGTTTATTTGCATCGTATGGCCATACATTAGCTTCATGCATAGCCATACCAAGGAACTGGTCTTAAAAGAAAACACTGGAAATACTAGAAAAAGGAGTGATCTCAACTCTGAAACAATCAAGAGATGGTTCTTTGTTCACCCACCTTGCTGATTGACAAAGTCACTCTCACTCAAGCATAAAGAGTCAAAAGAATAAAGGACCAAAACATCCCCGTCTTTCTGCCTGCATCGCACTTGCTGCGTTCGAGTCATCTGGATGTCATCCACATCCGGCTTTGAGCAGGTGCTCTAAGGAAAGTAAAATAGGTAATATTGCTTCCAGACATGTAAATGTGGCAGGTTATGTGGCATGAGTCACAGCTTGAAGTCTGAGAGGAAAGATGCCAAAAGCCCTTGCCATTCCTCTACCTTCTTGCTCTGAGTAGTAGCCATCAGAAGTCACTATGTGTCAAAGATTTGAAATAACATCCTGTAGCTTGTTCTTTTAATTTCTGAAACATATGACAGTAGTGCAGACTGTCAACTGATCAGAGGAAATGTGGACACTTTAATTGCAGCTTAAGTAGAACTACCAGTTACAGATTAGAGACATATGAGTGAGGAAGTACCTAACACCACTTGGAGGAAATATCATGAACAACCGAGATTGTGTTGTCAATTTTAACTGCCATTTACATTAAAGCGGAGTGCTGGCTTTGCGTCTGTGTCCCACATCTCACTGGGAATCCAGAAATCGGGTACCTTTTGAATCTACAGAATCACTCCACTCCGTGAGATGTCAGAGACAGATTTGTTGTAACTGGGAGCTTTACTGGGATTACTTTACACTCTGCAGCCCACGGGCCTGCCTCTAGCCTTCTGGCTACTGCAGGAAGAGCAGAGACATGGCTTTTCCCACCTTGTCAAGAGTCAACCTCCTGAAAATCCTTCTCTGCCCAGAACAGAAGAAATAAGTCTGTGCCACCCACTCTGGAGGAAAAAAGGGAGAGAAGGAGCCAGGTACCACTTTGTCCTTGATATGCCAAGCACAGAACTGTGTTTATTGCTGCCTCTACCATATGAACAGCAACGTTTAAATGAGGGCACATTATTGTGTGGGGATTTCCTGAGATGCATCTGGCCCACTCAGTATGTATTTTCAGTGGTTTTTGTTTTTGGTTTTTTTTTCACAACTGTGGCAACCCTATGCAGATGCAACAGACGGACTAGATAATAAAATGCTATCCTTTCAAGTGCCCAGTGAGATGTTGAATTTAGACAAAGCAGCAAGTACTGCGGGGTCTTGGGATGAAGAGCAGCGGCCATCCAAAACTCTGTTTTCACGGTATGATGACATTATTCTTGATCACTTTTGTCCCTGAAAAAGTATTTCAAGCAAGACAGGTTTCCAATCTTGGTTCTAAAAGTGAAGACGTATATGACCACGACTTCAGGGCCTCCACTCCCATAGCTACTGTGACCTACTTAGTTAATAAGAGAGAACAAGCCACTGATAAGACAAATGAAGCATTACCTTTGCTTTACCTCCATAACATTTTCAAAGACTGATGAAGGCTAACAAAGAAATTTATCTAGGATCAAGGTTAGATAAACAGGGAGTAATTACTATTTTAAAAGACATTTTAAAGAAACAAATACTTTCCTGTTTTCCTACTGATGCATTTTTCTATAAGTAAAATCATCTTAGACTAAAATAGTCATAAATAAAACAGACTAAATATAAATACCTTTTTAATATATTTTCATACTGCCTATTAATTATGAACTTTTCTTTTTCAATGGCAATTAAAAATTCCCTAAAATATTTCATTTTATTTCTAAACTGGATTGCTCTCTCTCTGAAATGCATACATTATCTGCCTCTGTTGATAAGGGCATGTGTATGGCTGTTGTGTGTCATTTAATTATTTATTACATCGTACCACTCCCTGAGTATTTTAGAAAAAATTATGCTGCATTCAGTGCCATTTATAAAGGGATAGCCCTTAACAAGCTAATGCGGTTTCATCGATTTACATCAGTGACAACTTTTGGCCCAGCAATCTCAATGGTTCTTGCACCTCCTCACACTTGCACATAGGCAATATTTTTTTTTCTGCTGCACTTACAATACAGCGTGTGAATGAAAAATATTCGTTCAGACACGAGCTTGTGAACTGTCGGAATTGTCATCTCTTCAAAGTTGCAGCCTGAGACTTGATGAGGCGGTACAGATCGTGCAGCGTGCAGTTCAGTATCAATGTGCTTGTGTGTCGCTTGATACAATAAAATTGGTCCTTATCTGTCTCTTGAGGTACAATAAGAACTAGGAAGAGTTTGAACCTCTAGAGAGGGAGGAAAGGCAGTCTGCAACACTTTTGTTCCAGTTTCCAAGAGCAGAGAGGAAATCTAGAAAATTTTTTTCAGTGATGGACCCTTATTTCACAATTACTTCAGTACTACAGTCCACTGGTAGCATGTTACGCACTGGCTATTCAACCAGTACTCGTTTTCAGAAGCGCTCACCGTTATAAACTCACCATTACAGCTAACCTTAAAAGAATTAAGATTTTTAGTACCAGTCTTTGAAAATTACTGCTAGTACTGAGTTCAAGAATTATTTGGACAATGCACTCAGTCCTATGCTCTGACTTGTCTGGACCTGTGTGGAACCAGGAGCTGGACTTGATGATCCTTATGGGTCCCTTCCAACACAGGATGTTCTATGATTCTACAATATTATGAATATCTACAAATGCCACATATTTCTGAACTAGCCAGATCTTTCTGTACTGGAATAAAAAAAAAGTTAAAAACTCACAATACTCTCTCATGGACTTCTGATACTGTTGTTGCACATCCCCCTCAGGAAGAAAGCATTAGTGCCATCTATCAGGAGCAAAGAAACTACCAGGTGACCCGCTTCCTAATTTGTGTACTTCAATGTTGCAGTTTGAACTCTCATTCTCTGATACTCATTTTTTTAGAAGTATTTTTCAAAAGGATTAGAAATTCCTGCCAACTCAGCCTTTCATTTTATAAATTTGCTTCAAAGCCCTTCATTGAAGACACATTGAGACTTCTGAAATCGATTTGTGTGACCTCCAGCTTGTTCTGGTTTCCACTGTTGCCTGTACCTAATAGAGCAATGAAAAAAAAAACAAAAACAAAAAACAAGAACTTTGGGAATCTGAGAAAAAGCTCAATTCTCTTCAGAGGGAAAACCCAAGAGGACAGTGTGCACATGGGGGGGCAAATTGTTGTTCTGTTGCAACCGTTCAGTTGCTGCTTGTTCTACTTGGTTTCTGTAGACCCAGATTAGTTTCATTATTCATTAATGCCCTTGAATGGAAACTGAAGAACATGTTTGTTCTTCAATTTAGTCACTGTAAGTTTACAAGATGAGAAGATAGATCAATCTGAGGCTGATTCTGTAAGAATTATTCAAGTAATAGTAGATCAAGCACAGAACCATTTCATCTATACAAGAAAATGATTGAATTCCACAGAAGTAGGGGCATTTACTTACAGAAATCAAAGAGTGGTGGATTATCAAGAAAGGATATTGCTATTTAAATTTAGCTAGATTTTAGAAACCTGAATCAGTATGCCAAGGCCAAAAAACTCCCTCTTCTTTTGAGGGCAATCACTTCCAACACTGGAATGGTCCTGTACTCTGGCCATGGAGAACATGTTGCCTTTATTCTCCTGTAAAACCCCTCTTTGGAAACCTTTGATGACCTAATCTGACAATGGAGCACTGCAGCATAAAGCAAACAACAACCATTCCAGGAGAAGGGTTAAAACTGATGATTTCAGGTAGCATGCCAAAAATAAAGACAGTACGAATGAGGAGACACCAAAAAACTTTCTTTCCTCAGGCTGGAAGGGGGAATGCAGAAAATATATTTTCACTCTTGGAAAGAATCTCATGGCAGTCAGTCTGCCCCAAGTTTGCTTAATTGCCATGCCATGAGAAGGGTCATAAGCATGTTACATTAATGTGCTACTAACTGAAAAAAAACCCCAAGTTTTTAAGACAATTAATAAATTGAGAATTGTTTATACTGAAAGACTTTTACTCATCTATTGCTAGAAAGACTTTGCCAGCTCAGAAGATTTGAGTCAACTTCCAAATTTACAGGGTGGTTTCAAAAATTCCAGTTCTTCATAACCAGCCCCCACACTGAACACAGCCCCCACTGTACTTTATTTTAAAGCAACACAAAACTATGTCCTATCATCAGAGCTCTTCGCGAACGGCTTCATTGTAGGCAATGAAAACATTACAATTTCTGTTCTTAAATGCAACACCCTTCTTGGTCCCAGATTAAGTAATGATACTTGGAATTCTTCAGATTTTTTTATTTTTAAAGGAACAGCTGCCTTAAGAGTTTTTCAGGGAATTCATGAACAGAGTATTGACTGCTTAAATTCAACCTTTTCATAGTTAGAATTAAATACAAGAGTAAACATGCCCTTTGCAGAATTCAGATATTTGTTGTGATTTAACCTGGGCAACAGGTAAAACAACCACACAGCTCTTTGCTCACTCCTCCCTCAGGTGGAATGGGGGAAGAAATGATAAATAATTAAAAAGACAAATAAATAAGTAAGTAGGGGTTAAAACCTGTGGGTTGAAATAATGATAGTTTAATAGGAAAGAAAAATAACATTATAATAACAATAGCTATAGCAATAATAATAGCAATAATTATAGTAATATAGAACATAAAAAACAAGTGATGCACAGCAGAATTGCTCACCACCTGAAAACAATGTTCAGCTAGTTTCTGAACCATGCCGCCTCCCAGCAACCCCCCAGTTATATATAGAACATGACATCATATGCGAAGGAGTATCCCTTTGGCCAGTTTGGGTCAGCTGGCCTGGCTGTGTCCCCTCCCAGATTTTTGGGTGCCCCCCGCATTCTCATTGGCAGGACAGTATAAGGAGCTGGAAAGTCCCTGACTGCTTGGCAACAACTAAATCATCAGCATGTTATCAACACTGTTCTCGTCCTAAATCCTAAATCCAGCGCTATAACAGCTACTAGAAAGAAAATTAACTCTATCATCTCAGCTGAAACCAGGGCAATATTCTGAGTGCCATAAACCAATTTTCTATAAAACTATTAAAAAAAAAAAGCCACCAAAACAATGGCTTTGTTCATGAAAATTCACTAACTATTCATTAATACAGGCAAAGTACACACAAATATACTGGAGCATACTGTCAAACTATAAGACAGACCCTTCTATTTCACAGACCATGACCAGATCTAGCTTGCCAAAATATTTAAAGCATCAATGGCCAGTAAAAAAGGTTCTTTACTTGTGCTCTTCACAGCTATATAAGGGAAGAGAGAGACTGGTGGTCCTCTGGGGAGAAATATATGCCCTTCAATTCAAGGAAGGTCAAGAAGCACATGCAGCAGCACCTCAGGTCAGTGTTCACATAGCTCAGCAAATAGAAGATGGGTGTGCAGTAAAGCAACAGGTTACTCAGATGACCTATAGCATTGGCCAGTCTCATTGCACATGCTTGCAAAAGTGAAGGCGTGATCCTTAGTAAGGTCAGTGAGGAGGAAAGCAAGTACAAATCAGTGAAGTGGAAGAAAAGGGTTTTATTTAGAGACAGAAGAAACCTCCTGTCCTTCAGCTCTTCCTTACCCTGGAGCTGCATCTTCTTGAGAGAGCTGAAAGGAGAAATCTGTTGCTTTCCCCAGCAAGACTGAGCCTCCCTTCCTGTCTGGATTGCTCTCCTCAGAAATGCATTACGATACAGTCCTTGCAAACTCTTGTCTCAGATGCTCAGCTGCCAAACTTACTCCAAAACAGGGTATGCTGGTCTCTTTCCTCCACCAGCTTCTAACAGGGGTATCCATGAGCTCATGGGAAGCCCCTTTACCTCCTCAGAGGATAAAGGTGGGGTTCATCCTTGCTACTGAAGCTCTAATACACCCTTTGTTTGGTTGGGATGGTGTTTAGTCCATATGTCTCCCCACACTGAGGCTGGCAGGACAAGTAAATCACCCTACAAGCAGAGCTTGCCCTGACCTTTCTCAGTGGGAGTGAAAGGAATTTTCTGATCCTCTCTGGCTGTGTTCATAATAAAAGAAGTTCTAGATCCCTGGTCACCCACACTTGTTCCTTAAGTCCCAGGAACTTTTGGACCACTTCAGTTAGCTCTCTCCAAGCGAAATCTGCTAGGGAGGGTGGTAAGTGCAAGCAATGTGGACATGAGCCAGCCAGAGCCATTTGGACTTGGATCAATCCCTGGCCCTTTTTAATTAAGCAATAGAAATTCAATCTTAGGTTTCTGAACAACCAGGAGGAGTTTAAGGTGGGGGAAGGACATCAATGCCAAACTGAAGGTGGACAGTTCTTACTCACAGTTCTTACTTGCCATCTGTTAATGAGAAGAAGAGAGAGTGTCTCTCTCTTTGAAGTTACTTTAAGATCTCTAATATAAGCTTCTTGATGCGGGTTTACTGTGATCTTCTAGGTCTGAATGGCACCTGACATTCCTGGCCTACTCCTGACTGTGGACTTAATTAGCTACTGGAAGAAAAAGGCAAACTAGTATGGAACCTATACCACCCTCCTTCATTGTCCTATGCTTGCAAGTGTGCAGAAATGCCTTTGAAACCTCCTGATAGAGACAAAAGCTGTTTATGTGCTTCCAGTGTTGGAGACCTCCACAGTTTGTACCTCTCATTTCATGGTGTCTGACATAAAGATTTACAAATCTTAAGATGCAAAGAAGCACACAGACTGCATTTTAAAACTTGTGTAGTAAATAAATTTGGTGGGAGGTGAGGGAGAGGGGGAAGAATAATAAACTTCTCATCAGCAGTTACTGTGGCAACCACACTGACTGTAGCTTGAGGGGCCACCCTTGTCGAGTAGACCTGCGTGCCACTGCTCCTGCAGGTGAGCCTGCAGGTGTTAGCCCAGGCAGCTGGAGCACACGTAGGACTCCACATGCATATGAAGGTCTGAACCAGCACGGGCTGCCAAGCGTGCTCACGCAGACGGCTTGCAGACCATCGGCGCGACAGCAGGCAGGCAGGCAGGAGGCACCGGACACTCAGCCTAAGGTCACCCTGGAGGCCACTCCTTCAGAGCTCTGCAGTGACAGCTGGTAGAACTCATGGGAGTGTGGGAGCACCTTCATTTATAAAAGGAAAGCAGCATTTACAAGGATATCTCACCTTTAGCAAGGTAGCTATAAATGGAATAAATTGAGAGAAGCTAGACTCTAAAACGTAACTCTCTTAGATGTCCTTGGGAAAGCAACACTTCTAGAAATAGCTGTTTTCTGTGAAAATGTCCTTATAATTCAGATATATTTGCTCTTCGATTGATAAGTAGCTTAAACAATTTCTAAATTCTGCTTGCCTGTAGAAGTCTCTATCAATAACCTTTCTAAATGACTACAGAATCCTTTAATCCCTTTGTTATTTACTTCATAATTTCTTTTGTCATTCTGTTTTTTCATCTCCCTCTGAGAATAAGTGGGAGAGAGCATCCCACACTATTCATGTATCATCCACACAGTACTTGAAAAAAATCTCACCTAATGTACTAACATCGTATTCTGACTTACTTTTGTTCAAACTTCATCAAGTTCCACCCCCAAATTTTTAACCTATATATATTACTTCAAGGGCTTGTTATTTTTCTTTTCATCATCTTCCATCTTAAAATTATTAGCAGCCAACTAATCTATTTTGGCAGCTAACTTAGACCATAGAGACTCCAGCCAGCCACTGAAATTCGAGGAAAATGGACCTCAGCAAATATAACAAACTCTCATGTCCCTGTTTCTCCTGATATTTTATTCAAAGATTTTAACCCAGCCTGCACAACTTACAGCTTACTTCTCCTTTGGTTGTCAGGTCCTAAACTGCTGCCTCCACTTTTATCCTGAGGGCAGCTAGCACAGCTGGAACAACTCAGCCCCTCAGTTCCAGAAGGACATAGAACTCCTTGAAAGAGTCCAGTGCAGAGCCACCAAGATGATGAAGGGAGTGGAACACCTTCCTTATGAGGAAAAGCTGAGGGAGCTGGGTCTCTTCAGCTTGGAGGAGATTGAGGGGTGACTTCATTAATGTTTATAAATATGTTATGGGTGAGTGTCAGGAGGGTGGAGCCAGGCTCTTCTCAGTGATGGCCAGTGATAGAACAAGGGGCAATGGGTCCAAGCTGGAACACAGGAAGTTCTATGTGAATGTAAGGAAAAATGTTTTCACTGTGAGGGTGAAAAAGTGTTCCAGAGCACTGGAACAGGCTTCCCAGAGAAGCTGGGAAATAATTAAACCCTTAGGTTTAATTATTTTTTTTCTGATTGTGCTTGAAGACTTTTTTTCTTTTTTTTCCTCTTTTATTTTTTTTTTAATCTAGCATACTATGATTCTTAGGTATCTTGAGGAACACCTTAGATTTTGTTTTCTTCAGTGGTGTATGGCAGTGGTCAAAACTGACATGCATGATGGGGAAGTGCTAAGAAAGCCAATGTCTTCTAAGATATACTTTCACTGAAAACCTTCAATGAGAGCAGGAGAGAATATCTTCTGTGGCCCAAAAATCACAGGCCTCATCTCCACTTCAGGCCAGCAACACCCCATATACAGCATTGCTTATAAACTGCAAAGACGAGCTGAAATGAGGAAAGACACTAGAATTCAAAACCACAGTGACTCCATTCCCACTACCTTGTCTCACATTCCTCCTACCACGAGTAAACTCATTGATTTTACACAAATACATATTACTTAGGAAGTTACAATATCTTGTTTGTTTTGCGGGTTTTTTTTTTGCATTTCTACAATTCCCCAAACATTGTCAGGGCTCAAAGTCCAGTTCTCAAACAAAATAAGGCCTCCATCAAGGCAAGTCTTCAATACAAACACCAGATAATGACATACTTGCTGCCAAACAATTCTATACTGCTTTTAGATGCCCTGTGCCATGGAAGACAAGTTCACGATCCAAGTTACAGAGGTAAGAGAATTCATCTCTGACATGTTTCAAAACTTATGCAAGCAGGCAGCATTCAGCTCTTCAGAGCACGGGGTTGAGTGACACATGCAGTCAGTGGTTTTGCCACAACTGTCCCTGGTCAGCAGGAAGCCTGGGCCATGCCACACTGAAGTTGCTTGTTACAATCCTCTCATACAATAACATGTCAAAACTTGACAATCAAAAGTGGACTCAATCAAAGGTGAACAAGGTGAATCAAAGGTGAGCAAGATCCAGACCTCAATTTTGCTGTCTGTCCCATGATGAAGGTATGGGCATGTGAGACATGCTGTGAATCCACAGCATGTTCTCTGTTTAAGTTCTCTGGGAACTCCTCAGCAGGGTACCAAGGCCACAAGCTTGAAAAAGACACAGAATGAGCAAGTGAGCAGGCAAATCCAGGGTCTGGAACCAATTCCCTACCATGTCAAGTAAGAATTTCTCAACAGTATTATTCATAAAACTTCCCTGGAAGCTAAGGGATGCTGCTTTAACAACAGAACCCCACATAAATCATTTTATCCTCAAGCAAGTAATATCCTCAAACACTCCTCAAAACAAATGAAAGGGACAGCATTTATTCTCTGGCTGATTTTACTGTCTTTTCTTAATCAATCACATTTGCTTTACTGCCTCTGCATTTATGTACTTCTGCTACTGTTCTGCTACTGGAAATTAGCGGAAAGTGAGAAGCCAATCATTCATAGAGCTCATGCCCAATAAAACAAAGGATAGTCCATCAGCCTACCCTTCATCTATCATAAATATCTATTACTTTGGTAATAAGCTGTACAGCCGTTCTGCTCACTGCCACTAGCTAATTATTTAAAGTGGTGGAGAGAACTTTAAAATATCTGAAATATAATTAAGGGCTAATTTTCCTCAGAGACCCTAACAAAAGTAAAAAGCTGAGATGCCTGCACAAGCAGCAGGTGAAAGACCTGAAAGAGATGTGAGAGGATATAATGGAGGTGACAGTATTTGGAATGGGTCAAGATCATATTCACAGAGAGAAAAAACAGGTCTGAGTAAAGCCAGGAGACTAGCAAACATCACTACTGAAGGTCCTTATAACCCTAGTTTTTGAGGCAGAAAGTCTCCTTCACATGGGGACAAACATTTTAAAAAAAAATTACACTGGCAGGGTGCTAGAAGGAAAACTCTGGGGGGTACAAGGCTTTACAAATTTTAATCCACCTTTAAATGGCATTTAAAAACATGGATTTTACTGAAAGCTGAAAGAGTCCGAGACACAAAAATTGCACCTGGGTTTTAGACAGCCTGAAGTCAATTCACATCTGACATCTTGGGTTGATGTCCTAGTGGGATAATCTGCCTAAATCATGTTTAGGTTCAGTTTCTCGGGGACTATTAGCAGTCTGGATATCAACTTGCAATTTCTAGTTGCAAGAAAATCAGAACCTTAAAATAGTTCTTTTTATATCACGAATTAACAAGCACTACTATTAATTTAACCCTTGTTAAAGTATTCCTGATAGCATACTCTATTTTATAAGATACTGCTATACTAATTATTTCAGTGACTTTTTTTTTTTTAAGCATTTCCCTACATTATAATTTTGCCACATCTTTTTTTCTGTATTTTCTGCTATGTTTTGAAGTGGTAGTTCCTCTCATTTGATGTCCATAGATGTACCTATATTAGCAATAAGTAATAGGTGTATAAACTATTAAATGATAGCACTGCTTCACAATTCATTCCTCTAATGAGAGGCACAAACTGGGAACTGTTTAATCTGGACACTTTACTTAAATGTAGCAGGACATGCTTCCAAATACATTTAGTGAAAAGAGTAACAAGTCTGGCAGACTTGCCTTCCTTAAATTAACATTTTCTGTTCAAAGCTCATTAAAGGGCAATGAAATTCCTGTATATTTCCTTTGCTAGCACTGGTGAGAACCAAGAGATTTGTATGTAAACAGAAGACTCTGCTTTTATATGCAAGCTCTCCTGTTCAAACCATTCAACACTAGTACCAAACTCTGGTTTTCGGTCACACTAGAGCTTAATTCTTTAAAAGCTTGTTCAGGGGAGCAATATCCTGCTTCTTCCCTCAAGAGAAAGGACTCTGTGAAAACATGCCCTTTGCAGGAGATACTTCCTTATCCCATAGGCCTAGAAAATACATAGGAATTAACTTCTTTTAGCTGGACGGGAGCAGAGGCAACCTGCCAACACAGAACTCATCCTCACAGCCCTATAGTTTTGTGAGCTCCTGGTCTATGGTGGAACCATGGTCAGTGCTCTGCCTACACCCACCACTCACCAAACCAAAAACCTCCACTGACTTCGGAAGGACCACAGAGGCAGATTCCCATGCAAAGGAATGTGACGGGTGCTGTCTCATCTTAGTCTTCCAAAGCCAGAGCCATCATACACCCTCAGCAAATGCAAGTTAACACTGCATGGAAACTCAGATGATACAAATGACCAGTATTTTATGACAGTCCAAGGAAGTCCGAGTTTTATGACAGTTAGAGGCACTGTGAAGGAGGTGTCCTTCACTTTATAGGTGAGGTACTCACTGCTGAAAAGCTCCTTGTAATCGATAATCACAAACACCGAGCAAGAATAGCAGCATTAGCCTGTTTTTCAAGAGAAGAAGATCCAAGGAGTAGCCAGTGAAAGTGCAAAGCCCTCCGCACCCATTCCACACACCACGCAGTTACACGGAGCTCAATCCCACTCAAGGTTTTTGATGCCCCACACTAGAAATGCCATTTCACAAGTAAAGGTCTATAGCTCCTTCAGAGGATGCCACATGTGCTGGCCTGAAGAAAAGCTCTGATTTAAGACAGTCCAGTGACAGGTGAAAGCTGAGAGGACAGATTAGGGGTAGGATCAAACCTAGCTTAGCTCTGTGTCCTCTGTCTTTCTCACACCACCTGTGCTGGAGACTTCTTCAAGAGCTAAGATGCAAGTTCTGCACGTCCTGTATCCACACCATGTTCTTATCTTTCCCAGTGACAAAACTGCATGGAAAAAGCCATGGATGATGTGATGATTTTTCAAGGAACAGCAAAGTCTATTCTCTATCGGCTCAGTGAAATACAGACCTTTCTGGAATCTCCTTAAAACAAATTTTTCATGGAGGATTACAGCTTATTTGTATCACTGCCTGAGAGCAAAACCCAGAACAATTCAAATGGAACTAAAATGTTTAACCTTAGTTCAATTCTATTGTCTGATGGGACCAGGCTAACTTCAGTGCCACAAAATGATTAAGCCAAGTAATTTCCAAGATACTATTATCAGTGTGCAAACGTGAAACTTGTTCGAGGCAATTCCTCATTCTTTTTTTCAGTTAAAAGTAAAATAAGCAGGTGTCAGAGTGAAAACACAAAATGTGGATATTAAAATTACGCCTTACATTTCTGCTAGTAACTGCATGTCATTTGTTGTTGTTTGACCCATACAACCTTCCAATATTAACTCTCAGGCAATTAAAACATTATGTTCAACACAGTATATTACCTAAACTACTGCATTGGGTTTTACTACAGATATTATGATTCCAGCTTCTCAATTCTGTCTCATCAGCAACTATTTACTTTCCTTGCTACTATGCGTTTCAAACAGCATACGCTACAGATACATCAAACCTGAATTCAATTTATGCATTACAAGCCTTTCTCTTACTGATTTTTGAGGAAAACTCAAATTCAGTGTTCTTCTTACTTGAATAGCAACTTTGTTAATGATTCACACGCTATTTACCTTTCCTGCAGAGTATATTACATACATTTTCTTGCTATAGGTTACATCCATCATGGTGCCCAACACCATCAGTTCCCTTTGCAATTTTTATGTTCAGTAGTTCTGAGTGGCTTGGAACCTCCAGCAATCCACTTTGCAAACACAATAAATAATTGTAATAACCAGTTTTAGTATGAATATACTCCTTTGCGTACTTTATCGTGTGGTCTCAATGAAAAAAAAAAAGATTTTCTTCCCAATTTCCGTGTTTGCTCTGACAGTAGAAACTCA
This sequence comes from Heliornis fulica, assembly GCA_013399135.1. Classification (NCBI taxonomy): domain Eukaryota; kingdom Metazoa; phylum Chordata; class Aves; order Gruiformes; family Heliornithidae; genus Heliornis; species Heliornis fulica. The sequence continues at coordinate 147,066 of VXBZ01009151.1, forward strand.
CCCTGTGCAAGACGTGGGCTCTTTCTGAACTAAACACAGGCCCAGTTCTGCAAAGTTTATTTCTAGGTACACTGCTTTTCTATTGTACTCACTCTTTCTGTGCGGTGCAAAGTAGCTCTCACACACCTTAATTATATGCCAAGCCTTGTGCTACACCACAGCAGTTGTTTTCACAAAGGAGACTGCAAAATTTTATGGCCCTTCAACATTTTGTTACTCAGCAAGTTGTTCAACAAAATAGCAATTTGTTTTTGTAAAGCTATCCTTCCCTGATATGCAGAAAAGCACCCGAAAGGACCAAACAGCACACCTGTCCAACACCAAAACACTGTCTGTGACTTTTAATAAGCAGGGAAGCAAAGCATAAGGAAGTCACCCTGTGCCCAAAGTTACAAAAGCCATCCGTAACAGAATTTGGTATAGAAACAAATCACTGCTCCCAAAGTGACAAGGTCCCTCAACTGAATGAAACCTGCGGTAGGACCCGGCACTCGAAGGCGCATTTGAAATGTCTGTAAATACTCAGCAGAGTTTAATTTGCATGCAGCCACTTCATTTATCCAACTACATTCTAGATTTGCAGTGTTTCATCCTACATGTTGCATGATTATACAAAAACCTCAGTAGTGACTCCATCAACTACAAAATACCACCCCACAGCCAGTGTAATGCCCTGCTTCCCACTTCTTTCATTTTACGAAGCCCTCTCAAAAAACTGGTTTCCAGTTTCAAACAATTCTCCCCTCTCCAGATTACATTTTTACAAGCACTTACTGGACAGAAAATCTTTGCAAAGGGACACGTTTTGAATGTCCAAACCACCCCTTATCTAAGTTTGCAGTCCATAGGAATTTTAGCTCAAACTTAACATAATCAAAGCAGGGTAAGTAGAATAAATACCAGACGCAAATGAAAACCGCGTATACACATAAATATTTAAACCAATGATATCTGTAAATACATTTTTCATATTTTCTCTAAGACTAAGCACATCCTTTGTATATGTGAATTAATTTATAAATGGCCTGTCATTAGTAGACACTGAACTAGGTGCAAGCATTTTATCACAGTAGGGAGATGCATGAGCAAGCATAAGTTTCACCCCTTAACAAGTAGAATATGCAATTTAATTTGATGAAGAATAATTAAATTTGTATAAATTTGGGAAATGTATTCCACAGAGGACAAAACCGGTAGGTGAGACACATGTAATTAGACAGTTTTACATCTGAGAGAGAGAAACACACTACAGCTTGATTAACAGTATAGGAATTTCAGTATTTAGGCTGTCAGAGCTGCTTTTCAGACCTGTGTGAAAGAAACTTCAAGGGCCCGATCCTGCAGCAGCTCTTACTGATGCAAAATACCCTCTGTCTTTTGGTGGGAGGTTTGTTTTCTCTGAGTAAAGAAAGCGGGGCAAGGGGATGACGACACAACACAGGGAGAGCAGGACCCAAGTTTCTGCTCCGAACAGATCCAGTCTCGCATGGCTATGTTTAGTATTATTTTTGTTTTTCAAAATTATAAGCGAGCTCAAAAGAGCAGTTTGACTACTTTATGGAGAAGGAATTCAACAAGGGACTATGCAGAGATCACAGTTCAGTCACAGCCTGCATTTCGGATGCTCTTCTTTGTAAATGCACTTTGTGTTTGAGATTGATATGGGATTGATACCAACAGAAACAAAATTCCTCTATCATCAGCAACATATTTGTAGTAACGCCAATTTCCATCTACTTTCCTGTCAACACCCCTGACTGAGTTGGAGAGATGCCTCTCCTTGGAGGTAAATGGAGAGGAAACCTGATCCATCCTCTGTCTGCTGGGCTGCCACCAGGAGTGAAATGGGATAGCAATTCCTGCCATGGGGGCACCTAGCACTCCAGCCAACTAACTCATCTCCCATGGGTGCTCTAACAGGTGCCATTTCATTAAAAAAAAAATAAATCAATCTATTCACTTGCTGTCTATTTACTTTAAAAACCACAGAGATACTCTCCCATTTCCCCTCAAGTCCCAAATCTTCCCCATGTCTTAGCCATGTCCCAAATGATTGTACCTAGAGCCTCTGGGTGAGGAGAAACCACCAGGACGGCATCTTATGATTGCAAGCCCTAGCTCAGGTCTCAAGGAATGTTTAACTCTTTGTGAGGCGAAGTCTCTCTTGCCTCACGGTCAGTGAAATCCTCTCTGCATGTATGACAAGCCAGAATGGCAGAAATAAATGGAAATAGTTATTTAAGTAAGGGCCAGGGAACTTACGACATTGCAAATATTTCCATGCTGTACAGGACACTGAAGATATGTGCTTTTGGGGTTTTTTTGACTATTAAACTCGGGAGGCAGGGGGGGAATCACTGCAAGCAAAGCCTATTGGTTCTCAAAGTTTTACTCCATATAAAGAGATGTAAAGATATACATAATTGTAGCAATCAAAGGCTGCTCCTCTTTCAGGAAACAAATTCGGTCATTACAAAACTACCAATTAAAAACCAAAGCCTCCTGATGCAATCCTGCCAAAGACTTGCATACACCCCACAGGACACCCCATCTCTCCCTGCCCGGTTCATCCCAGAGCTCTGCTTGGTGCTGATAAATTCGGCAGCGCCGGCTTGGGTCCCCTGGGGTGTCAGGGGAACCCCGAGAGGGGATCATTGCACGGAGGGGAGGGCTGCAGACAGCGGTGCATACGCATAGCAGAGAACATCTGGAAATGAGCCAAACAGTCCCGTTTCTGGGAAAAAAAAAAAATACCAGCTTGAAAGTGTGTGTGTGTGGGGGGG
>VXBZ01009152.1:0-46070 GCA_013399135.1 Heliornis fulica
GATTCTATGATGATTCTATGATAAGTGAAGCTTGCTTACTCATATCCATGGCCAGGAAGATGCACCAGCTCTTGCAAAATCCTTGGATTTCTATAAGTGACCACTCTTCCAGCTATATTTAGAGCAGCAGCAGGAGCCACAATTGCAGCTATAATGTTTATCACACTTCTGAACTATTCCATGAGCTCTTTTTCTGTTCCTTAAATCCTGGGAAATAAGGCAAGACATCCCTGTAAAACAAGTTGAGAAATTTAACATTCTTCAGAGGCAAAAGTATGTTAAATGAAATTATTTGTATAAATAGTTCTGGTTGCAACTAATGTAATTTATCTTAGCCTTTCCAGACAAAGTTTTACAAGAACACAAAGTCTGTCAGAGTTATTTACAAATTTAAAAGTTAGAGATGTTTTCACTGATCTTACCCTGACGGAAAATAAAGCCAATTCAGAATACACATTAATGATCAGAAGACTGAGATTTGTAGGTTTAGCTTATCATACCACAAAAACTTGCACAGTAACTTCAAATGAACAGGTAAGCGTCAGCAATGCTACTGTGAACTATCTTTGGCTCCTGCAAAACATGCAGGCTGTTGTTTCCCTCACAAGTTAGCTGTAGAAGCAGGACTGGCTGCAGAAGCCCAAAGCTCTACAGGCTTCTGCTATGTCAGTGTGCAAAACCCAAGCTGAGACCTGTAATGGGAGTACAAAAAGGGAAAATGCTGAAGTTCAGATGCATCAGAGGTTCCGGGGTGGTTTCTTCTTTCTAGGAGCCTCTAAAAGCTTATGTGTGGCTACAGCAAAGTGCAGGTGCTATGGCTATGCCACTAGCACACCCAACCCCATCAGCAGCACAGAGGGAAGGTTATATATACTTCATGAGGAGAGTAGTGATAGTCTGACAATAACTAATCAGCAAAAGCAATTAGCAAAAGCAATTAATTTGAGAGGCTGTGAATTGTATTACTGTGAAAGGAGGGCAGGGCCTGTTTTCAACCAGGAGTTGAGAGCTGTTACAGAAAACAAAGGCCACAGGCTGCAGTTCTTTCCCCAGTCCATGGCCTATCCCTGCCTCTGACCCAGAACCTTGCTGTGCCCAGCTGTCATCCCAGGAGGGGCCAGGTGAGCTGCACCCACAGCCACTCCAACACACAGGACAGGCAGTCCCAGGGATCAGCTAAACCTGGCACTTTAAACCTAGGGAAAATATGTTCACCGAGTCAGCAGGTTGTGAAAATTGTCTTTAAGAAACGGGCTGCATGGGGAGGCTCTAACTTCTCTCCCATTCCTTGCTGAGTATCTGTAACACACCTGTTTTCTCGTTCTTTTCTAGTTCATCTGAGTTGATGTTTTCTAGTTTACAAGCACTATTTAGTCAACATAAAAGAGGGTGAGAGTGGGGAGCAGAAAACAGGGAATACCTACCCATCCAGCTCATATCAAGATAATCTAACTGGTCAGACTGGGGCATGCACAGCCCACATTCCCTGATCCCAGGTCCATCCACCAAGGCAAAGAACTGTCCTGCTGGTCACCACCAGCCCAGGGGCTCCACCTGTCACAGGACTGATGTGAGCTATTTTACCTAATGCGGACTGATGTTCCTGAAGCTAGCTAGAGGGTTTTCACATAAACTGCTCTACCAACAGAACCCTGGAGTAAAGAAATCTCTTGGTAGGATAGAAAAGACTTGAAAATAGCTGCAGGTCAACGACCTTTGTGTTGGCACAGCTGAATCTGGGAGCTGAATCTACATTACTTAAATCTAAGATGCAGAATTGCACAGTAAGGTAGAAATATCTTTTATAAGCAACTTCAATCGTTTTATTTCCCCTTAATTAGTCGTATATGATGTAGCAGGAGGAGGGGTTGTGGCAGCAGATATGGAAAACTCCAGAAAAGCAGTGCTTCAGAGAAGCCAGGATTTGCACCAGCTTAAGTAGCTTTGAGGTCATTGTGATGTATATGACACATACCACTTAGAAGGAGCATTAACACTAACACAGGCCAAGTTATGCTCTTACTCCTAACTGCTGCGGAGTTACACACCGGGGCAGATCCCAGGCCGGGGCATTCCCAGAGTTATTTTTCCAGTCCAACTGGGCCGGGGAATGAGCTCTCCTGTGGCAATGGTGACAATTCCTAACCTGATACTTGAGCTCCTCCGTGTGGCAAGCAGCAGCCTGGAGCTTCTCTTAGTACAACAAAGAACTTCCTTATTGTCCGCAGCGTTTTTCCTTTCATTATTCTTCTTACAGAAAATTAAGTATTACCAAAGTACAATATTACACTATGGGGCAAGTACGATTAGTACTGAGGATAATGAAAGGAGAACAAAGGCGGCATTACTCTGATAATTGCTATTAGTCACAAATGGGTACTTTCATAACATGATGTAGTTAATTTGCATGTTCACCAGAAGAAAAAAAGACCCATAAGTGTTCTAAGTTCAGATACAGATCAGCTGTTTTAAACAGTCAGCTTTGGACAAAAAACATGCATGAATTCAAATAGCCTCTTGATTAAAGTAGTGCCCTTCCCAGGGTGAAATATCTAGGAAAATGGATTCCATTATGTAGAAGATTTACAACTTCTGCTCTGTCAAGCTAGAAATAACAAGATGTAGTGCAGGTTTATTCCTTGAAAAATTGATAAAGAGGTTTTTATATTAAACTGCAGCCAAGGGAGAATCTATCTGCCTTTTTTAAGGAGTATCTGGAAATTAAAGATGGCATTTCTTTAAAAGAGAAAGGCTTATGATTCCAAGTACATCACTACAAGAAAGCTATTAAGGTCATTTATTTTTCCCAGCCATTTAACTTCCCGAGTTGTTTTGCATGTTGTAGAATATTGTTCAGTCAGATTTAATTCTGTGCTGAAAGCCACTACCCTCTCCTGTTCCCATACACCAGTTTACTCCTGCTTGACTTAACGAGCTCACATGCTTGCTTTTCTACTGGCACTGTAAGAAGCAGTGGTGGAACTGTGGAACTGTTTGCTTTTAAGCTTACTTGTTTCTTTGATACACAGTCCCTTCCTATGTCCTAAATTAAGTCCTTTAATGTGTAGTTTAAATATATATATATATATATATATATATATATATATTTTAGGTTGGTTTTGGGTAGAGCTCAGATCTTATTTAACAAAGTTGCCTTTTCTTAATGGAAACCTTAACTTGTGCATGGTTTAGTATGTTTATTGGAGGGTTGGGGTTGGTGTTTTTTCCATACTAGCATGAGAAATTCAGCAAGCAGAGGGCACATCCGAGCTGCTTCAGTGGCAACTAGGCCACAAGAAAGGAAGGAGCTGTGGCAGAAAACAATGTGACCTTCCCCAAAGTACCTATATGGAACCTACAAGTATCTGCATTTCAGAAGGCTGGCAGACACCTCTATGTCCAGCATCTTTCCCAGAGCTGCACTGATAGCTAGTTTTCAAAGTCCTTAATTCAGCCCAAACAGGCTTTGTGGAAGGCAAATGCAGTGGCTTGCAGACAGCAGGAAAGAGGAAGTGAATGAACCTCACCTCCTTCCCCTAAAAAGGAAGAACTTTAAAAAGGCTGTAACAAAATTTTAAAAATAAATACATGATGATGATGATGATTGATGATGATGATGATGCAGCAAAAAGGAGTGCACTCTCACAGAAGTTTCTAGCTTTCTGAATTTCATGGCTTTGTCAGGCCAGTTATCCACATTTCCCAAGTCTGAAATTGCCCAAACTAGAAATAAGCTGATAATTCACTGCTTCAGCTCTCAGGAGGATGAAGCTCTTAGTCACTTTTTTCTAATCATGACAAACTCATGAGCAATCGTACATTACCCTATAGCCACATCTAAAGTTCCCAAATAATGCTTGCAAGCCTGCCTCTGCTGTTGCTCTTGCTTTATCAATTGTTACAGACAGAGGGAGCAAACTACTAATCAGAGGGAAGGGAGAAGGTTCATTTGGTGAAGAAATTGTTCTGAGAGGAATGGTCCTACAGCAGGGGTGGGAAAAGGATGGCGTGCAACCTGTTCAGTTTCATAACTGATCTGAACAGCCTGTTTTCTTCAGCCACCTGAAAGGTGAGAAGCAGAGTGTGTTTCCATGTTCAAGCACCACCAGTGAAATGCTTTTTCTTCATGCATGTGAACACTCTTGCTTCATTTTCAGTAAAAATGTAAGGCAGGAAATGGGAGAAGAGGGAGATTAAAATAAAGAGGGAAAGGAAAAATAAGGTGAGTGGGGGGGAAGCATTCCTATATTCTGAGGAGGCTGTGTTTTACAAAGCATCAATGAAGCTAATTCCCACATACAGCCACATGGCTAAATGACAAATTCTGTGGCATTTTCTATTAAAAGTTTTCCTAATAATTATATCTTTATCTTGTTTTGTTGAGGGTGGTTTTGTTTTTTCCTGCATCTACCTCATTTTTATTTCTATTATGCATTAGAAATCCTATGTTTATGCTTCTGAAATTCTCATTTTCCACAGAACACACAGACCAGTGAGAACTTCCATGTACCATCCCATTCCCAAGTCATACCCTGCAGGGATACTCAGCTCACCAAGTTCTTCTCCTACAGGAATGTCAATGCCTGTGGTGGGCACTGGTCTGCCAAGCATTAAGTTGAGGCCTCAAAGTTACGCATATAGACCACAATCCACCTAATAAAAAAGAAAAAGCATTTCTTCTCACTACAAACCCTGAGTTTGAGCTGATGTTGCTTTGTTTTCAAGTGTGGTCGTGGCATATTTCCCATATGAATCATTCTGCACAGCCTTTCCTCCCATCAGACACACACACTCACAGAGCCTCTCATGCTCTGGGCCAAACTTGCTTTAGAGCCTCAGCACCTTGTCCCTTATGCTCCATGCTATGCTTCTATGATACCCAGGCTCCCCCATCCATCAAGACCAGTTTTTAAAAGCTGGTATATTAGACTAGTGATAACAGCTTGTGGAAGTAGTTAGCCAGGAGCAAGCTTTCCTGAGAAGGTGTGCTTATATGAGACCAAGTGTGTGCAAGATGAGAAGCTGCAGGAAAAGGGTTCACTTTTGGGAAGTCTGAAGATGACTTGATCAAAATTTAGGAGCAAGACGAAAAGGAACACTGTTGCAGAAAGGGAAATTTGAGGAGGATACAATGATCATAGAGATCACAGATATTATATTCAGAGAATTTGCATTAATAAATTACATCCATTACCTGCAGAGATTGTTCAGTGCAGTATCCCACTTCTGTGAGGTGAGAAGTTCAAGCTCCCTTCCTCCCCATACTGCTTCCCAATTGTTTAGGTTCACTGACATTGCAGGGCACCTATCTCCTTCACAAATTGTGGAGAACATCCACTATAGGCATGACAACCTATCCGCAGGAGTAGCTAGCAACAGCCTAGAAGCTGACATCAACCTTTAGACATGGATGTAGAAGTTAACAGTTATTTTTTTTCCCTGTTGGCACGGGAGGGAGGAGGAGAGAATGTAATTAAGTGCATGAATGCCTAAGAGATCATTTTTATTCCAATATATCGAAAGAATACAGGAGGTTTTAATCTTGATTTGAGAAATTCAGATTCAACCAAGATTTTGGATCAGCCCAACTACCACGTATTTTTCACCACAATTACAAGATCAGACGCTGGTTTCAGGTCCTCTCCCCCACCTTAAACACCATTGCCTTTCTCAAGGTTTATGAAAGTCAAGGGATTTCCACCCCTTGAAAACCATAATACAGCAATAGATCACACTCTGAATTTACCTTCTAAACGTATTCACTGTAACAACAGAATCGAAATTAGTGTCCAGATCCTCAGCTGCAACCATCAGCTGAGCTCCATTAAAAACCACCCTGCGGCCTGACCCCCGAGCACTGACCTAACTCCTCCGGCTGACACAGTTTCCATTGGCTTTGCTGCAAGCAGGAAATAGCCGGGCTGTGGGAAAGCCCAGGCCATGCCTCCCCCTACCCCGGCCAGGCTCCCGCCGAGCTGGTGCAAGGCCTGCAAGGCTGGCTGCCCGCCTGCCTGCCCGCCCGCTGGGGAGGCCCCTGGGCCCGCGGTGTTCCTCCCAGGCCGCCGGGTCACCACGCTACAGCCGCGTGGAAGGCTGTCATTCCTGCCCACCGTTGTGTAAGCGGCCACGGTTTGGGGTAGAAGCTAAAATTAAGTGCAAGGAAGAAATTGAGGGAAAGAGACCCTTCGTTCTGATTCCACACCAAAATTAGATTTTTTTTTTCTTTTGAAGTTTTCAACCAGCTTTAGGATGAGAAGGAAAGTAAGCGGGAGTTAAGGCTGCCAGAAAAAGCCTAGCATAATTAAAGGAAAAGGGAACACCAGTCTCTCAGTCCTTAAGCAGAATTGGAAACTTTCCCTTCCCCTCTTCAAGAACTCAGTTCTCACTGCCATGTGTGTTTTGGTGGAAATACCAAAGACCAGCCTCTATGTATGCTACAGAATTCTGTAACCGCTTCTTAAAAAAAAAAAGAAAAAAAAAAAAAAGCCCTTAAATTCCAGTGCTTCTTAGGTACTTTAAATTAGGAAATTATGCTCTTTGAAATAACGATGGGATACTTAGTGTCTTACTGATCTCTCTCCTTCATTCAGTGTTCTCTCTACCCATGCTTTCCTTCAGAAAGCGCAGTAACTACCATGCAATAATTTCTATCTTCCTATTACTTTTCTTGATATTCTACCTCAAGTTTAATCTGGAGCCTAATGCCAAGGAACTAGGAAAAAAAAAATCAATAGTGCACATTCAAACGTTCCTGACAAAAAAAAAAAAACAAAACCCAAACCACCAAAATCCTTGATTCAAAGTTTTACTTTATATACCATCTATTTCCCAGTAGTCCTATTTCTCAATCAGAATTTGAATAATCTTTACAATTTGTATTCCCCAAAACTCAAATTTAATGAGTTAGTAGGTATAGAAGGAGAAATAACAGCTGCAGCTTATCCCGCTGTGCTATTCAGTAATGACAATGTTATACCACATTAGCAATTGTGACATTAATAAAAAGAAGCCCATAGGATTAGCCAGAGACAGCTGACTTTAGTCAAATGTAGGTCATGCTTTGTTTGCTCAGAGCTGGGTAATAAATTTCCAGGTAAGTGCTCTCATGTGTCATACATATATGCCAGGAGCATAATTTCAGCTATACTAAATGATCCACATTCTTAAATTTCTGTAAGCCGTTTTTGAATTATTGTTAAGCATTTAATTCCACTGCAGCATCTTACAGGCTACTTAAAGTTATTAACTCATATGACATTATGGCATGTTTTCTTTCTAGTGGCAGCTAATAGCATCTTGATCTGGTTTTCCTTTCACCTTAAGGTATCTGCAACTCTGAATTGTGAGTATTTAACAAAAGATACTTAGCAAGGAATCAAACCTACTACATTTTGCAGCTCTAGCTGAAGGGGAAAACAGTATTTGGAATCAATCCAAGCAGCAGCAAGATATCTTCCACCACAGAAGGGAGGCTTTAAAAAAAATTTAAAGGAAATAAAAGCATAGCCTTCAATTAATAGTACAAAAGATCCTATCTCAATCTCTGCTACTTTGGCAAGCCCTCAAAATTTGGATTGAAAGCAGACCTTTAAACATATTCATATTTAATCTCAGCACAAGATGTGCATATTGTACACTGAAAGCTGAAAGGCCAAATTCTGTGTTCAATAACAACCTGGTAGGCTTCAGTTGGAAAGGGTGAGTGTAATACAGCAGAAGCTGAGCTTGAGGTTGTAATCTTACTTTCACTATTATTTTATATATATATATATATATTATGGTAATAATTAAAGGCACCAAACAAAATCGGTACCTTTTTGTAAAAGGCACCATCCTGACATGCAGAACAGAAAGGGGAACTCTAGTTATGAAGAGCTCAAATCGCAGCAAGAGAGACAGAAAAATGTCTGATTATCACCTTTTTACAGATGGGGGACTGATCCACAGACAGGCTAAATCACAGATCCAGATGGCTTTCATTCCACCTAAGTCTCTCGCCTAGTGGTTGCTATGGCTTTAGGCAGCTACTCATTCTGCCCCTTATTTTAGGGGCACCAAGCTCCCTCCTCACAGCCTGGGTGTCATAGGGACTGGCTGAGCCATACCCCAGCTGCCCTGCTATAAGTGCCAGGAGGGGAGGGGGGGCAATGGCTGTACCTTACCTCATGTACCAAGGTAGTACCTTGTCATCTTATTTACAATTAATTAGACCAGTCACTTCTGAGCAACAGTAGTTGATTTCTTTACTCTCTTCTATTTTTACCCATGTCTTTGCTAAAATGTATTTACACATGAGCCAGTCTTTGGGGACTTCTGAAGCATGTAAAGTGGAAAAGAGGGCATACCTGTAATTCCAGTTGATTTTTTGTTTGAATGGTGGTTTTAATAGCATACATTCTTGAAATAGAAAATAAAGACCTTGTAAGTAGGGTTGTTTTGGGGTTTTTTTCAGTAATTAAGAAATCTTGACATCAAAATGTTTTGGGGTTTTTTGTAGGTAACTGAAATTTAAAGGCTTTGCAGTCTTTCAGTAGAATTCATCAAGTAGCAGTTTCTACAAAGTAACAATGCTTAGTGGTCTCTTTCTTGAAGGCTGCAGTTGTGTCTTTATTACCCTTCATTGTTATCAGTGAAGCAAAATGTCATAGCTACATTTGAGGCAAAAGAAATTCCCTTTGTGAGAGGCAATGATTTCCAGCAGATCCCAAACACCTTTCTGCTTGACTTCAAGGGAGTAAAGGTGGTCAGCATTCTCTGGCAAGTCTGTGTATTATAACCTATCAGAAAGATGGGCTGTTTGAGGTAAATCCTGCTCAGAAATAATTCACACACACAAAGAAAGCAGCGAGGGCTGGGGTAGGAGGGGGAGGGGGGGACACGTAAGAAATAAAACCGCCACAAAAACAAGGAGCACAAACGGCAACCTGAAAAAGTAATGGGTAGGAGCAAATTTGTCTTAGGGTCAGAACCATGCAACTCCAATAAATATTGTATATGTGTAACACCCCAGAGCAGCACTGGCCAGCCTGCCTTTTACTGATGATTTCTACCTGCTTTGCAGATGGAGAGAGAGCCTAACTGAGCCACACTCAGCCCCTCATGCTTATAGGCAGATGAAGCTCTTGCACATGCATAAACATGCACGCACACCACACACAGAAACATCCTCTCTTACAGGAAAAGGTCTCAGCAAAACAAAAGCATGTAAAGAAAACATTTTGACTGAAATTGTCTATATTTTTCCTCAAGATAAAAATGAAACCTTGGGGTGGGGGGGGAATAAACCAAACATGTTTAAATCAATAGGCTTTTTATCTTTTTTTTTTCTTTCTTTGCTAAAGGGAAAAACAAAGAAGACCTTTTGGTGGGAAAAATCAATCCTTTCACTGATGGGCTGGCTGTCTCCCTGTCTGCACAGGCTGATGCTCCTTTGTTCCCAGCCCTATTCCCTGGCCTTCCAGCTGAGCTGGTGCCTCAGAGGATGCCTCCTGGCTCCCTCCCACTGAGCACAGCCCAGGAAGGCTGTCCACCCTTCTCACCCCCTTTGCAAATAGGGTCCAAAATCCCTCTTCTTAGAGGACACAGCGCTGACAGAAGTGGGACTTTCCAAAATGCTCATGTTCCCCTTTCCCTTCCCTCCCCTCTAAAAATATTAGATTAAAAATTAGATGAAGCAAGCATTTTGTTATTATTTCAGGAATTTTCCCCTCATTATTACAGCCTATTTACAATACCATGCAGAAGTGCTGCCAGGGTGGCAGGGGAGAAATGAGTCTTCCTCACCAAATGATTTGCAATGGCAACTTGGCAACTTTTGTTTTGGATAAAAGCTTGAGGCATATGATAGCAGCAAGGCCAAAGGTTGAAAGTTATTTTACACAGGCAAAAGCACGTAGCCCACTAAGCAGAGCTGTGGGGTAATAGGGACCATTCAACAAGGAGAAAGCTGGCTGTCAGGCTAAAGCTTGCACTGTCCCTACTGCAGCCTGTGGCAGCTCCAAGCTGCCTATCTCCCTAGCACAGCCTCAGTAGCACTGGACTCAATACAGTCCCCCCAGGACTATGTACACATTTTCAACCCTGCCCACCTTTCTGAGTCTGTCTCACTCACTGGTATAAGAGGCCACAGAGCTCAGCCATGCTCCTGTAGCTGGGGACCACTCTGCATGGCACCCAGGCATAGGGCCCAGCATATTAATCAATCACAGGAGCTTGCCTCCCTGAGCCTCCTCTTATGTAATTACACCATTTCTTTTCAAGCCCAAAATGAACTTTCTGCTAGCACAGCTGTAAGACTGAAAGCCCTCTCAGATACCTTGAGGGAGACAACCATCAGCAGACCCAGCATCTCCATAAGCATATCCAAATCTGCATTAGACAGCCCAGGAGAGTCACAGAGAGCACTTAAAAAAAACCCCACAAAAAACCAAACAAACAAAACCAAACAAAACCCTCCAAATAAACCCTGAGCCACACATAGGAAAGAAAAAAAAAAGAAAAAAAGAAAAGAAAAAAAAATCCATCTTCTGTCACTGCTCTGCTTACACAGACAAACAGGCTACAGACTAGAGGTGTAGTGCAACACCTTGCCCTCTGTAACTATATACAGTGTAAGATCCTTGCTTCACATCTCAAATTGAAACCAGTCACAGAAGCTTATACAAATACCATCAGGCTGCATTCAGAACTGACGAGATGAACAGTAAAATCCATTAAAAGGTAAAGATGACAAAAAGGAAGGAATTCCTGCTAAGTGTTTCAGCCCAGGAGTTTAGGTGGCTTGGGAAACCCTCCTCAATTTGTGATATGCACTGTGTCACATTCAAAGACCTACAAAGAGCGAGAATAAAAAGAGCAGACAGAAACACCAGGCAAAACCATTCCCTACCTCTAAACCAAATACCATCTGTAAAATATCTTTATATACAAGTGTGAAGAAATAAGCCAGCAATTTATTCAATAGTTATGAGGGAAAAATCTATTTCAAGTACACATTTGGTCAATTCCAAGTCATCAAAAAACATAAACTCTCCCCTCCTTCCCTCAAAATCATAAGCACCCAAAAAAATGACCAAGGATGCTACAACTAAACTGCTTTCAATCATATTTCCAGATGAAAAGATCACCTTGTTACTTTAAAAAACACTCCACATCACTGGAAAGACAGATAGATGGAGAAGAGAAAATGAAAACCAGGGTTTGTTTGGCAATGAAAAGGTGAAAAAAAGTCCCTAGATAGTTATGGGGACCATTCTTTAGGCTTTGTCAATAGAATTTACCCAGCTACAATCCACTGAGCTGCTCCTTTCCCCTCCATGCTCCCTGCCGTCCTCCCACACCGGCCAAAAAAAAAAAAAAAATTTTCCTTCACCAGAAAAAAATAGTGTTACATGTAACCAATGCTACATGCCAGCCTGAATAATATCAAAGTGTAGCTGTGTGAGGTAACATTGGTGAAATACACTTAATCATCTACTAAACTACACCTACATGAAAACACACACAGGTGAAGGAGATGAGGAGCTTGAGGAGAAACACAGCAAGCTAACACCATAAAACAGAGGCAAACAGGGTCTCTCAAAACTCACCATGAGAAGGGAGATTTGAGGAGCAGCTGGAGAAATGGTAATTATACCAAATGCTCTCCAGGAGGGTCCCTCTGGGCACAACGCTTCAGCCAAGGCCTGTACCAATCCCCTAGGCAGAACTTGAGGACCCAGGGCAGCCCTGAGTATCAGGCAGATTCCTGGGGATGGGCCAAAGTTGAGTCAGGCTGTGGGCCTGCAGGTGAGCCCAGCTCAGCGGGGCCATGGCCAGGTTGGGCACAGCTGTGAGACTGACCCTGCTGAGGCATCACTGGGGCAGGGGCTGACGTCCTGGGGGATGCTGAAATGGGGTCCCAAGCAGGATTGGGGGGAGCCCTGGGCTCCTGGTTGGGGACACTGGGGCTGCTGGTGTCCTCAGAGCCCTGACACCTAGCCTGTCCAGACTCAGGCCAGCTGAAAGCAGCATACAAACTCATTGTGCAGAGCTAGTAGTTGCTCATGGTGTAGGGTATAATTGACTAACTACACCAAAATCTATTGCAAAATAAAACTATTAATTAGAAATTATAACATTAATCTCTAGTATTGCTGGGTGATGGCACTTCACTGGAGAAGACCTGAGATGTTAATCAAGCAACAGAGTTTAAAAAGTGAATCACCCATATGGAGTTAAGGAAAGCAACCCATAGGGACTGAAAACCAAATTCTCTACTCGTCTCCAAATATGAAAGTTTCACCATTTAGAAAAAGTTTCAGGGAAGCACCTGAGAACCAAACTCAGTCCCAAGAGTACAAGACTCAAGAGAAGCCCCAAAATACCTTGCTTTTATTTGTTTATTTAATGAGTCAAATTGAAGAATACAAATAAATCCAAATATTACTTTGAAATCAGCTGTTGGGCTGTTTTGTTACCACAAAGCGCTACAGAATATGACTAATAAACTTGTGTTATTAATAAAAGCATGTGTTGGACATTTTTTAAAAAGTGAGGAAAAATGCACTAAGCTATGCTTAGACAAGAACCACAGAACCAGTTCTGTGGGGTACAGGGTAACAATAAATTTCAGGCTTCAGGGAGGTGGGGTGAATGAGAGAACAAAAATACCAACCCTGCTCTTGGTCAGATACCAACAGGCACATTCTCAGAAATTACCAAAACAGGAAAAAAAAAAAGTAATTTTTATCCCTATTGCCTGTCCAAGTCCTGTTTGTGAAATAACAAATGCACATACATACAAATTTTGGGAGATGGATGGAGGAAAGGACAAACATTGCTACTTTCCTATAAAGCAAAGCAAGTATGTCTTATTCCATAAATATCCAAACCCCTTTACTACAAGGAAGAAAAAATATAATGAAAGTCAAGATCTCTGTTCACCTTTACAAGATGCGCAGTCTCCACCTTGACATCTGCCACATCACATCGGGACTCAGGCTAACTGTACATGTGCATTGCAGGATTTAACTGTGGAAACACGATAAGAAGTGAAACACTGCTTTGAGGAACACATACCTTCAGGCTTGCACATGAGGCCCAGGACCGGGTTTGGCTGGCACCATTCCCACTCACTGGAGTTTGAAGGCATTCAAATAAATTTTCATTGTAGATTCCTGCAGAGGACAGAGTACCAAAGCTCAGCAGAGTTGGTCTCAGAGATAAAGCCATTAGGAATTTAAAAAGGATGGGAAACTATTCTGTAGAAACCAAGAAAATCTATAGATGACTGATTCCTAGGGATTTGTCAGCTTACCAGACAAAGGCTAGAAGTTTGTTGGCCCACTGGAAAAGTGGAGTGGGCAGCTTTAAACCATGTAAGCATGGACCATCACCGCAAAGAGACAACAGAAAAATTGTTCCTCTCCCAAGTTTTCAAGAACTTGTGTAAACTTCCTAAAATTCTTCTGAAAAGACAGCAGAATTTTCCTCAAAAGCTCCTCAAGACCTAAATATAATTGTATGCCTTGGGCCTCAATTTGGACACCAGTTATTGGTCACCAGATAGTGCTTCCAATTTAGAACAGACTGTGAAAGTCAGATGTAGGAGAGAAAATTTATACTTTCAGGAATACCACAGTAACAAATTACACAACTGTTTCTTATAAAAATAAGAAAATATAATTCAAGAGAGTATGACTTGATCATTAAACCTGATCTACAGTAAATGTAGTTGGTTAAATTGGGTGCAAAACTATTGGGAAATGATGAGAGGGAAGAAGACACATCTCAGCTCAGGCACAAGCAGATATTTTTCAGACCTTCAGTATAAAGCGGAGTAGCTGCTGTAATGTCTCTAAATATCTGCTGTTGTGCTGTTAGCCTGCAACACCAACTCCTCCAGCAGAGTTTCTGCGTAATATGTCACCACAGCTGCTGGATATTTGGCTTGAAGTTCCACCTCTAAAGAAACCCATGCCAAACTATTTACAATAATGGGCTGCAATTTATGTGAAATTACTTTGCATCCTTCCTACATGTGATTCAACATAGAAGTCTGTTCATTAACGCATCATTAGTTTAAAATGGTCTTTTATAAAGCAATAATATGGATACTTTACTTCTTGACGGTGTCTTTCTGCGAAGAACATCAAAATGTTTTCCAAACATAACCAAATATTTAACAGCCTCTGAAATCATCATGGAAGATGAGGAAAGATGAGTACATCTGTAGTTACTGTACCTTCACATTACTGAAAAAAGGAGGCATTTACAAATCAAAAGACTGCAAGTTCCTGGCAGGGCTTTCTGTCCTGGACTTCCCACTACACTACTCCTGGAAAGAAGGACAAAGGCATGTCACAAGCAAAGCTGTAACACAGGGTCAGGAAGGAAAGCTCACACTTTCAGGGGAATCAAGCTCACCAGTGTAAAAACTGCTAAATTCTCTATGTTGTGTGCATATTCTGCAGCTAAGGCTTTTTTTTTTTTTTATCTACAGAATTGATGGATGGCTTGCAAAATATTTCCAGAAATTTACAACTAAATCTCAAAAAGAATCACAGGATCAAGTCTACAAAGCACTTATACAAGAGATTAGCTTCCAGCATGGGAATAATTAAAAACAATACAATGTAACCTGTTTTGCCGAGTCAGGGCCTAAAGTAAGAATTTGCTGTGTCATTTAATATCTGGAGGGGGACAGTGAATGCTGGCACACAGATACACAGCATCCCCCCCCCCCCCAAACTTTGCTGTTCATTATATTACCTGCCTACCAAGAAGTAGACAGATTTAGACTGTCTCTTTCAGCTATGAACTCCCTTCTCAGACAGAGGTCATTCCCTGTTTCACAGTTCTGAATGATGTGGTTTGAGTGTTGCCAATTTTCCTGAAAGCTTAGAACATTGTTTTCTATGCTGCCCATCTCTTTCAGCATTTTTCTCCAAGGAATAGTGGAAGCTGATAATAGGAACTTTTGCATGGAAACAAGTAGTGAATATAGCAAATCTCCACTCTTCTCCCCAAAGGAAGTCCAATTACTTACATTATTTTAGCATGAATAAGAATAAGCAAAGTGAACCACTAAGTTACCTAGCTTCTATAAGCCAGACACCCCTGCCGAGCAAACTCACAGCTATCTAATTCAAATCACATATTTTCTCAGAGCCTGCCTGTGACATTCTACTAAAGCTACAGAATATACTGGATCATCTTTGTCTCTGACAGTGAGAGCTCAAGCTGAGCACATGGTCATCTTTCCTGGCCAAGAGATTTCCTACCAAATTCCTTCAGCTTACATACTTAAGTCACTTCTCGCTCTTTCATTCAGAGTGTCTTGATTTCTGTCTTTCTGAACAGAAAATAATGACATTAAGGTTCTTAATGTCCTTGGCATCTTCTGGAATGAGATAACAATCTTCTGTTTCACTGTTGTAGTGTACCTAATTAGCTGGCAGACAAACAAACCAGCCTTACCTCCACTATAGTTTGTCTCTTTCCTATATAATTTACCTCTCCATTACACACACTGAAGTGATGATTTAGTGTGAATGATTGAAATGGTTTATCTGGTGTTTAAGTTGAAAGTACGAGAAGGAGACCTGGGCCATCTGTAAAGATCACCAGAAAGCTGCTGCAAACCTACATTTTGACAACATGGTTGTTTCTGACAGCTTAGATAATTGAACACTCTGCATACAGGCATCTTCCCTAGGGGGTACGCTGCAGAAAGGAAAAATACAACCCCAGACTGTAAACCCTGCCAAGTACAAAGTACTACTCCACTCATCCATTACCTCACATTGTTCAGTTCCTACCTCCTCTTCACAAATGGAAAAGAGGAAAATCCTGGGACAAATATGAAAATCCAAAGCTTAGGTCTGAGTCATTATCCAAGGGTTTCTTTGCTTAAATAGGTAGTTTTGTAAGATTTTTGCAAATTATGTTATTCCTGGCCAATAAACATGCAAACACCACTGACCACAGGAGACTTGATCACACAGCAACTTCATGAAGACAATCAGAAACTTGATCTTCTGTGTAGCAGTCACCAAATCATCACAGCCTCCAAATAGCAGAACACAGGTTAAAGGATTATTCTCAAAATACAAAAAAACAGTTAGTTTTTCCAGTTAGCCAACTTTCCTGTAAGCAGTATTTCACAGTTTTGTAAAATTGTCCATAAGCCTTTCTCAGACTCCAAGCCAGTAAGGTTTATAAATCGTATGTTAAGTCCCATTAATTTTACTGGAAGCAATCCCACGCTTTCAGTTTGCAATATTGCCAATCACAGGTATTCAAAAATCTTGAGTCAAGCACTAGATTCCAAAGTAATAGGGCAGTATTTTCTTTTGAGGTATTATTTTTCTTTGGACTCATTTTCAGACTGTAGTCTGGAACCACAAGGACCACAGAACTGTGGTTTAATTTAAAGCTGAACGTTTGAATCTCAGTTCCCACAGCTAAAGCCTTCAGATCAATACAAAACATATGAGAGATGGCAATACTGAGTTAGATAGGCACATGCTTAACTGATTTGTTTTGTTCTCCTCTTGAAGGGAAGGGGTTGGGAGGAGAGGAGGGTCAGAACTTTAACCTCCAACCCTTTCACCTCTGAATCCTTACTCAAAAGCTTCCTGGAAGGAAAAAGGACTTTGCAGCATGTCTGGGAGTTTAACAAATCCAGGTTCTGGTCAATCAAACAGAGAAGCCCTAGGGCTGTACTAATTCCTAGACCCAATGAGGCCCCTCAGAATAGAGGGAAACTGTGAGTATAATAGGTAGTAGAGCTGCTTGAGTTCATTTACATGACATATCCCTGCCTCTTAAGCTATTCGAGTGGTTCTGACTGAATACGCATAAGGAGGTTTCCCCACCCAAAACACTGATCTGGCCCACTCAGGGCACAGATGACTACTGTGACCCCTGGATTTACAAAGTGCAGTGTATATTCTGGAATGAGTGAACCTCTAGGAAGTTTTTTTCTGAGGAAGATAGGATTATGAAGCACGCAAGTGGATAAATGCCTATACCAGATCTGACACTGCCTGTACAGACATTCAGCAAAACAACATGCAAAGTAGAAAAAGCTAAACTGTTGATTACAGAAGAATAGGCACTTCACAAACATTTTCTTGCAGTCAGATTTTTTCTGCTCTCTCCAAGGCAAGCTTTTCTATTTCTTCATACCAAATTCAGTTATAACTAGCTAGCCATCATGCTTTACATCTAGATCTCTTTGGTAACTGGGAGTTAGAGTTTGATGCAAGACATCCAGAATTTAAAAAGCAATTTAAGGATCAAATGATTCAGCATAATGTTTCTGCAACCTGTAATTTAAAGGGCTAAAAGTCTTTCTGCAGCCACCAGTGTTTTCAGTGTCATGAGTTTATTTTTAGTCTGTTATTTCACTTGGTAAATGGACTGTAGGCATTTAAGGGATGGCCAATCATAAAAGAGGAGCTCAGTTAAAAACTGTTCATCACACAGAAGACTCTAGTTTGCAGGACAAAAAAAAGGAGGGGGAAAGTCTAAGTCAGTTTTGACTACTGCCTTTGTTTCACATATGTAAAGAAGAAATCTCTCTAATTACTAACAGGCAATCTGCATTAGAGAATATAGTAATATTTTTTAAAAAATCAAACTACATGATTAAGCTTCACAGGATTTGCAACAGAGATGAAGTTTGAAGTCTGCAATTTTCTGCAATTTTATTTATCTAAACCAGATCCTTTCTTTCCTCGTAACAAAGAAAAAAATTAATTAATATCTCTTCAGAAACCTAAGTAGCCCAAACTCAGAAATGGACCAGAGAAAAAATGAGGACGTGATGGACTTGCTATTGTAGTTACGTATTACACTACTGTAGTGGTTTCACCCTGGCTGGATGCCAGACTCCTACCAAAGCCACTCTATCATTCCCCTCTTAGCTGGACAGGGGAGAAAATACATGTTGAGAGGCTTTGGAGTTGAGATAAGGACAGGGAAAGATCATTCTGCTATTAGCATCACAGGCAAAACAGACTCAACACAGAAGAAAAGCAAGAAAACTCTCTAACTTACTGCACTACACTACAGAAACACACAGAAAACCAGAGCCAGATAATGAGAAATACAAAACAGCTCTTAAAACACCACCCCCCACCCCTTCCTTCTTTGCAGACCTCACTTTATGCATTATGTTCTTCCCTAGGATGGCACGGGGGAAAGGCGGGGTGGTGGAAATAGCAAATGGAGGCTTTGGTCTTTGGTCAGTTCCTCATGAGTTGTTCTCCTTCTTGGGCAGGGGGGCACTTCTCACATTCTTTCCCTGTGCCAGTGTGGGGTCCCACCCATGGGAGACAGTCCTCCATGACCCTCTCCACATGAGTCCTCTCCCACAGGGCCTCAGCTCTTCATCAACTGCCCCAGTGTGGGTCACTACTATAAACTCATTGAAATGTCTCTCAGTCTCTCAGTCCCAGACTGCTGGCCCCAGCCTGGTCCCCCACAGAGTTGCNTCCATGGGCTGCAGGGGGACACCCACTTCACCATAGTATTCTCCACAGGTCACAGGGAATCCTCTCAGCGCCTCCTCACCCCCCCCTTTCACTGACCTTGGTGTCTGCAAAGTTTCTTACATCTTCTCACTCCCTTCTCTGGTGGCAAAATGCGGCTTTTTGCATTTTCCTCTCTCTAGAATGTGATTCAAGAGGTGCTGTGACCAGCGCTGATTGGCCTGTACGGCCTTGTCAGCAACAGGGTTTGGGAGTTTGGCCTTGGGAGCACAGCTGGGATTTGCTTTGTTGGATCCTTAAACTTTCTATCCGCTTCGTAAAGAAGCTGTGTTGCAAACCCACAACAACTACATACACAGATTATTTTCTTATGTCTTAATAAGTGGTGCACTAGTCAATCTTGGCTCTCATTAATGCCTCCCAATCACGGATGTGCTATATATTTCCAATTAATAATTTTCATCCTATCATTAATTGTGAGTATCTAGGATTTGTTAACTATTTCATGTAAATATCTGGAAAAAGAACTGTAACACAAGTTATGAGAAGTACATTGAAATTAACTTTTAGGCAATATTTTTGCCATGCTTGCTCAAGCTTTTTACACAGTCTGGAGTAAATGAATCCCTGAAAAAACACAAACCAGATCCATACCAAGAAAATTAGACTAGTTACGAAAAATTCACATTTTAATTCAAGTATTCAGTAATTTTGATAAGAGAAGGAAAGTCTGAGTAGCTCAGAATTTGGTAATGATAAGAGATGACATAATTAAGTTGTTACTTCAACCCACATTATAGCTATTGAAATTTATTACAGGCTGTGGCTGCTTGATCAAGCTAAGTATGCAAAGCAGCCCTTTGGTTTTAAACCTGTTCCTAGGTGCTTAAAACTTGCATGAAAATTGATATGATAGGTACTATTCATTTCTCTGTGGCAACCTGGGAAATAAAACCATACTATTTGCAGGGTATCTGCTCTAAGGGAGGCAAAAGACCCTAATAGCACATTTGCCCAAAGCCATATGGTATGTTATCATAGTAGATAGGAAAAAAAAAACCCACAACAAAAATCCAAACACACAAAAAAGCTCACTGTGAAGCAGCAATCAGAAAAGATGAGGGAAGAAGGAAACAAAAGCTTAGAAAAATCAAGTACTTTTCATCTCAATCTCAGACCTGTCAGAATTCAGACATTTCAAAACCTTCCCAGTGATTTATTTCCATACTGACCTAGAAGATGTGTGAAAGCTAGAACACCCAAGTCATTAACTTCTTTATCATCATCTAATTAATTCTAATTTCCCACCTCTAACTAAAAGCTTTCAGGATGTTTCTGCTCTTTAGAGCAAAAGTTACCTAGTTAAATTTCTTGCAACAAAACCAGAAATGTAATCATTTGGATGACAGATGAATTCACCCAATAGAGATGGACAGAGGATGTTGTGGAACATGTAGCCACACAGGGAACAGCCAGAACCCCTTCCAACACCCATCGTATGTGCATGAAGTCCTAAAAATACATAAAGGGAAACAAAATTCTGGAAAGCGATCAAGACTCCTCAGGAATATTCTGTTCGCACTTATTAATTGGAATATCTTGTTAGTACATTAAAAGGATCTTTTACTCATTTATATGCTGTCAACATGAAAATGAACATATCTTCACTTCACAAAATGTAACAAGTGTTTGGGAACCCACGGTAACAATAAAGCACAGACTCCGTGTGAAAGGGAAAATGGATGAGGGCTAATTAGAGACCTCAGCTCCACCCAGCAATTCTAGCAAGAAATATCAGAAATAAGGTTTCTGTTTCTTTTCAAGTAAAGGAGAGTGAAACAGCTCATAGAGCTTTCCTTTCTCTTCCCCTTTGAAACAGCAGCAGGGTTGGTTTTTTTTTTTCTTTTTTCAGCTAGTAACAGAGTGTTTACTGCTACTAGGGCTGGGATTCCACTTCATCCAGCAGCTGAACTGGTTCTGAGCGTTTCCCACCAGCGGAGGTTAATATGTCACACCCGTCAATTATCACATTTCCTGGCATAGGCTGCCATGAGCTTAAGTAATAACATGACAGCACTCGCACATGCTTCTGTATACAAACAGCAAATTTACACTAACATCCTAAATGGTTTATTTTGGATAAAGGGGAAAAGACTGGGAGTGGGGGAAGTAAACCGTCTGAGTTGCCTTTGTTACACACAGCATCAAACCCTCCTTCACAAAATGGCACTCATCCCTACAGACGGTAAGCACCCTGAAATTTAAAGGTCTGATCTACAGAAGACAAATCCCAATATTTACATGCTATTCACACCTGTTTTCTGGGATAACAAACAATATTTGAGAGTGTTGTTACTTCTTTTAAATAAGCCCTGCTTGTCTTGGTAGAGTGCCAGGCTGTAAGGGGCACCTGGGCCACTCCCGCATACAGAGCTGTAACCACAGCATCTGTGGATGGCTTTGGACCCTCACTATTTTGTGAAAGAGCTAAATATATTTCCTGAGTTGCTAGCGACACACAGCTTGAGCAAGGCATGGAGTGAGGCTGGATATGAATTGTAAATAAAGCTCACTCACTGATAGCTTGAGGGTTTTCTCTTGGCTTAAAATGCGCGTGTATACACACACATATGCACTCACATACAAATAAAGGAAAGGCCAATACGATCATTTGTTCTGACCTTTAATTAGCCTCAGTGAAAAAAATAATAAAACCATTTCATTTTACACAGAAAGCCGAGTTCTCAAAAAAGCACAACACAAAACAGAGTCCTCCTTTTAATATGCCTGTGAAAAGCACTGGCTCATCTACAAACTAGCAACCATTTTCCTACCTAGTCTTGCTGTTCTCGGAATGAATTACTTCCATTTTATCTGGATTGGTCTGGGCCACTTATTGCCAAGAGGTCCTGCCTTTACAGTTCAGGGAAGAGCCCAGCCTGCCAGCCTTCATCCCACCTTCATTCAGAGAGGGGACGGTGAAACTGAACTCAGTTACCCACAAAAGAGGGAACAAGAATTGGATGTGAAAGCCCTTGATTTTTGGGTTTGTTTTTTTTTTTTTCTTCTTTGACGGGAAAGCTGAGATATCTCTGTTTTTATTTGCCCTCATATATGAGGCTTGAGGAGAAAGTAGAGGTGGTCTAGACTCAAGCTTCTCACATCAGATAGAACATGGCAGGGGTCAGGAAGTGGGAAAGAATGAGCTGCTGTATTGGGCTTGCATTTTGCTAGTTCGAGGGCTACAGGGATAATTTCTGTGAGAGGTGCCAGAAGCTTCTCCAATGTCTAGTACAGCTAATGCCAGCTGGCTCCAAGGTGGACCTGCTGCTGGTCAAGGGTGAGCCCATCACAGATAACATAACTAAGAAAGGGGAAAAAAAAATCCTCCACCAAAAGAATTTCAGCCAGAGAGAGGAGTGAAAATGTGTGAAAGCAACAACACTGTAGACACCAAGGTCAGTAAAGAAGGAGGAGGTGCTCCAGGTGCCAGAGCAGACATCTCCCTGCAGCCTGTGAGGAAGACTGGTGAAGCACACTGCCCCCCCTACAGTCCATGAAGCAGGGTGTGTGTGAGGAGTCCTCCCCTTGAGGAGGAAGGAGTGGCAGCAACAATATATGATGAACTGACCACAACCCCCGTTCCCCATCCCCTGTGCTACTTGGGGAGAGGAGGTGGAGAAATCATGAGTGAAGAAGGAAAGAAGAGGTGGGGGAGAGATGTTTTAAGATTCTTTTTTATTTCTCATAACTCTACTGAGATTTGATTAGCAGTAAATTAAACTAATTTTCCCAAGTCAAGTCTGTTTTGCCCATGAGTGTAATTGGTGAGTGATCTTCCTATCCTTATCTCAATGCACAAGCTTTTCATCTTTTTATTTCTTGCCCCTGACAAGCTGGGGAGGAGAGTGATAGAGCAGTTTCGTAGGCACCTGGCCTCCAAACAAGGTCATCCATCCACAGCTGTAGTAGATTTTTGGGAGGGGAGAAGATGTATTTTGTTTAAGGAGGGAAAATTGGGGTCCTTTTCCTGTCTTCCACATCCTACCAAGGCACAAAGAAGAAGGTAATAGACACACAATGAAAGAATTTGTGACGTGTGTCTTTCCCAATGGGAAATAAAAGAAGCAAGCAAAATATGAGCTATAGAAGCATGAGCCTGGATAGTTTGGTAAAATCACATCTCTTTTGGAGGGGACTATGGTTCCTAAATACACTGCTGTTGGCCTTTTCCATAGCTTTGCTGAGCTTGTAACCATCAGCAGCCTGTCCCTCTCTCTCCATCATCTCCCAACCAAGGATTCAGCCAGCTATCTTGACTAATATAATTTAAAACCGAGAATGTCTATGATTCTAAAACTTTACCAGATTGAAATTACATATTATTGAGCTCCTTTATCAGAAGACATATTATAAAATAAAGAACAGCTTTTTCTATTAAGTTAGAAACAAATACGTTATTTTTTAATATGCTAGCCAATTTATATGGAGACTATGAGTGTCTTCTCATGTTTCTGAGGCCTTCTCTGAATCCAGGAATGTGTTGTAAAAACGGGTGAATAAATTATCTTTCAAATGCTATACAGAATAATAATTTAGAGAAACACACATTATAATTATGTGCTATTTAGAGTTCTTAGCCAGGTAGACAGTCACAGTGAGGAGATATAGATAGTGCTGTTATTTTCAGTGTATCTTCATCTCATTCAGCTTCTATCTGATGTGATTTTGATCACCTCTCAGAAACCTGATTTGTTGCAGGTTTTTTTATATAATGTTTCCCTATCAAAGTTGTATTTTTTTGTTACTAAAATGATATTTACTATTCAAGAGATCTGTAAACTTCCCAGATCAAATTAATCAACTGAGCAGCTTCTGGAATTTTAAATATGGTCCCTATGGCAATAAATAGTTTTTTCTGCTGATTTTGATTTACAAGAAATAAAATAGATACTTATTTCATTCTACAATTTGATCGTGACAGTCGAACTCTACAACATGGAGTTTTGGTGCTGTCCTGTGGCTCTTGTGAATCAAAAACATTTCACATATGATGTACTATTTGAGAAGTTAATGTCTTACTATATAATGTTGCATTGAATTATAATGGTGTGCAGAACAGGGCACAAACCAGCTAGGATTAAATATCTGGGAAACCAAATCCCGTTGGATAACTGTCAGGACTAGTCTGCCTCCACTATCCCAAGACACAAGCTTCCACATTATCATTTTTATACATAGTTAAATACACAGACTCTGATTTCATTAATCATTCAGTTAGGGCTGCGGACTTACCAGGCAGAGGGCATTCCCTGTCTTCACATGAAATGCTATTTACTAAAATACTATAGATGTATTGCATAATATAAACATCTGACATTTTAGCAATAATAACTGCACTTGAATCAAGGGTGTTTTTCCCTTCAGTTCCCCTTTAGCCTGCATACATTTTAATTTCTGCATTTCTGACTCTAACAGAACTACAGACACCTTCTTAGACCAAATTACAACCCAAAAGTCCTTTTATTTTTGAGCATCTCACCCTACTTTAACCACAAGGACTTTTAGGAGAGCAGATTTATGTCCCCATCACATGCCAAAGAAGGAAAAAGTCAAGGATGAAAGAAATATCCATTACTTGCCACATAAGTTGGACTGGCTTCCAAAAGATGATGCTAGAGAACTGGAACCTTCCGTCTTGCAAAATGGACCCACGTTCACAACACTGGAGACACTGCCTGTCTCAAGCCAAGAGCATGCTCACACCACAACTCTTCTTTAAGCAGATGCTTAGTCAAGTGATCCACTCAGCAGCACTCATTCTTTGTTCAGCATAAAGCTGACCCCTGAAATTTGCCAGTTGAGTCATTATCAGTCTCATATTTATAACGTAAACTGTGATTCATTTCCAATTTTGCTCTTGATCTCAGATTTCATGTCAGGACCAACTGGAAGAGATATGTCCTTCCACAATGTATTGCAAGGAACTAGAAAGAATTCTAGAGTCCTCTGTGAGCACCATACCAACAGGCAGCATTAGTTATTCATATGTGACAATCATGGTATTGTAATATTTTCCATTACTAGCAAATAAAATAACTTGTACACTGTTTTAGGCAAAATTTTAATAACAGACTTGGTTTATTTGCATTCTTTATGCAAAAAAAAAAAAATAGATGCAAGTCAACAGAATTAGATCATTGCAGGTATAGTTCCTTTATGAGTACAATCAGACACTTTACTGTTTAAATTAAAGGAGAAAAATAATTAAGATAATTGGTATTATCTGACAAGGGTATTTAGTGAGATCTCTTTCTTGATAACCAAACTAACATCCAGGCTTGGGAAAAAATACTGAACTGCTACTAGATATAAGTTTTGGGGTAGGTTAGTTTATTATTTTAAAGCTGTTTCCTGTAAAGGAAATAATCATTGTACCCAACACTGTACTTTGACTTGGGTCAGTTCTTGTGATTTTCAGGAAACTAGATAGTGGAGCTATGCTAAGATGGCAATCATAACAAAAATACAATTTTTTAAAAAAGTTAGATCTAGACTATACACACAGTTATCCCAGTCTGCATCTGCTATTGTTAAGCAGACACACACTGTCCTCCAAACTGGATGAAGAAACAGCTACCACTGCTATTGCAGACGTGGAGTTACAATTTAAGGTGGGTCTGGAAGCTGAGCTGAACCATAGAGGAGCTCAAGCTGTTGATTATTTTCTAATTCCCACTGAGATTCTCCCACTTCTCTTCCCTTGGCGTTCAGTCTCCTTGTTCAAGAGGAATCAGTGATCCATAAAATTAAATAACATATTGCAGCCAAATTCTACTTAAACAATGGCACTATTCAGGAAAGTAAAGCAAACAGGATTTGGCCCTAGCTGTGAGTTAAATATTGATCCTGGATTGTGCATATCGTAACAGGCTGAGGCTTTTGTATGCTGTCACTAAAGAGAGCTCAGAGTGAGCAGTGAGGTATGAAAATGTGTCATTTTGCTCTCACTGGCTGTACACACTAACAGCCTTCTCCCTCGACACTCTCCACTTAGCTGGATGCCCTCTCCCACTAGTACAGTTTTTTTCATCCAGACATCTCCACCTCCTTTTGAACATTTCCTTCTGTGATCACTTAGCTCAGCTAATTGTTTCCTGACTTTTCCTCCAATCCTTTCTCATCTGTTCTTCTTTTCTAAATCCTGGCACAATACAATCTCTTTATTTTTTTCCGATTAATTTCTAAGCTGTTGCCAGATAAATTACTCAAGAGTATTTTCATCCTACAGCAGGGTATACAGTTTGGCAAGACATTAGGACCTCCAGGAATTCATTCATGTTAAGAGTGAAATTAAATAAGAGTGTGTGTGTGTGTGTNGTGTTGGGTTTTTCTAATCAGTTTTTAAAATCAGTTTACAGACAAAACTCTCCTCAGCAAATATCACTAAGAGCATTGTGTTCTAGCTCAAGGTGTACTTCTCACATAAATGTGACTGTCAGTCACTCAGTTGATTTGTAAAGTAGTCATATCAAACCTTTGAGGGATAAATCATTTTTATTCAGAGGGAGTACCACTGAAGCAAGATTTCTGAGTAATGATCAGGAAACATTTTGTAAAACATCTCGTAGCAGCCTACATTGAACATGCCAGTGCTGGATCCCTGATTTTTAGGTAAGAATCCTATTCAGCCTTCCTGCAGCCCTATTGAAATCCCTCTTGGTCTGGACCATAGGGGACTGCCCATGCTGCAGATAAAGACATACCGCTTTAAAAGAAACAAACATTTGAAATAGTTGAATCTTACTAGTTTTACAGTGTTTGGGCTTTGTATATCCCCAGGGTCTCTCTGCTTGCATCTTCTTAAACAATACAAACCATTATTAAGAACATGAATAATGTGGCCTGCTATCATATTAGGATATAATTAAAAACAAGACAGCTAAGCCTCAAAGCTGAACTGAGCATACCACATATATTGTGGTCTTTTGCATTTGTTCTGAATTACAATCCCACTTTGTATTTATAACCTCACCTCTCTGCCCCACCCAGCAGCTAGTGCCTATATGGACAAGAACCACTTTTGGATAAGAAGCTGTACCTGGAGCTCAGGGTGCTGGTGGGGCACTCACCTGCCTCCCCAAGGACCCTCCCTCTCCAGCTGCTGGAGAGAGCTCAGGGAGTCATGGGTGCAGGAGAACCTGTCTCTTCACAAAGCACCCTGTGGTGTGGTCAGATTGGCATCACAATGGAAAAGCCATCCCTGCCAGTCTACCCCATCGAGGCAGCATGTCTGCCCCCTCATCTTCCTGAGGTGGCAGCTTCCAGTCTGCAGCAATTTCACAGGGTATTCTCCTGCAGCAGGACTAAATGTGCAACTGTGATCATAGCCAAGACTTCCCTGGGACCATTAGGACCAGTAGAAAACCAAATTAGGGCACCCATGCCTTCTTCCATCAAGCACTCAGTTCTCAGAGACAGTTTTCTCTCACTAATCTATTTACCTAACCTCAAATTTTACATTAAAAGCCAAGAGCACGTTCACTCAAGAACATGTTGGCAGGTGACCTAATTTTACCCAGCTA
This sequence comes from Heliornis fulica, assembly GCA_013399135.1. NCBI lineage: Eukaryota > Metazoa > Chordata > Aves > Gruiformes > Heliornithidae > Heliornis > Heliornis fulica. The sequence goes on from VXBZ01009152.1 coordinate 27,065, forward strand.
TCAGCTGACTCAGAGCCAGGAGTGATGCCAGGCAAGCACGGCCTGTTGTAAGAGCCATCACTTCATGATGACTCCTCTCTCCTTCCCCTGCAGTTGCAGCCAGCTGGTGCTACAGAGAGAGGTGAGCAGAGGGCTCTCTGCCTGACTACAGGCTCCGTCAATGGTCAATATGCTCTCTCTGCTGATATTCACTCGCAGTTCTTCCCTCTCACTCATCTTGAAGTGTTGCCAAACCTTCATCACTGTCCATGATGCCAAGCTAAAACTCCATAATTTCTTCAGACTTCTCAGGCTGTGAAGAAAAAAGCAGGGCTTTATTGGCCTGGAAGAATGGAGGCCCTCAAGGATAAGTAAGAGCTCTAGGAAGTGTTCCGAGAAGAACTTAGTGTCTGTACTTCTTCAGCCAGGAATCAGGAGAGGTCAGAGGTTTTGGGGATGACTGATACCTGTGCGACCTGCTCTAGGGAACCTGCTTTTGCACGGGGGGTGGATTCAATGATCTCTTGAGGTCCCTTCCAACCCCTACGATTCTGTGAAATGCATACAATGAGGCTGGAGACGACCCTTGTCTAGTGTGCACTGGTCTCTCTCATACAACTATTTGTTGCATTCATTTCAGAAATATGGAAAAGATCTTCCCAGACTTGCCTGGGATCATTTCCAAAGCCAGCTATGGACTCACAGCAGACCTGAAACACTGGAAACCTGATGAGCAAGGATGAAAGCTATAAACAACTTTAGGTGCTTTGATGAGTGTCTAGCTTTTGTTTTGCGGTCTCATCTGAAGAGAGTGAGCTGATGTTCTTTCCAGGTAAAATGTCTCACACACACAACCCTTTATCTCATCTGAAGGCTAACCTAGAAAGACACAAGGACCTATTGACAGTAATCAGGGGTATTTAAAAAAAAGTGCTGTTGGAGTAGAGGTACAGGTAATACTGTGGACACCCAACAGAGGGGTTTGTAACACCTTTGTCTGTGTACATGGAGTCTTTTAGTTCAAGAACCAGTCAGGGAAGGTCTAGCTCTTCTTTAAGTGTCAGGTTACCCCAAGTATAGCCAGAGGACCAGACTTGGATCAGGAGAGCTTGCATGATTTCTGGAGGAATATCAGACCATGAGAAAGCCTTCCCGCTGACACAGTGACCTGTATCAATGAGATGAGCTGTGGTAGGGGGCAGTGGCTGATTGTGATTTGTTTGTTTTGGGGGGTACTTGTTCTGTGTTTAGTTGTCAAAGCATTAGACTTCTAAGGAATAAAATATATGGCAATCAATTAATTGGTTTTGTGCCCTGTCAAGCTGCTTTTAGAATGACCAGCAGCTCAGAAGATTTCAGGTCTAAAAAACTATGCCATGGCCCTTTGGATTATTGACAACTCTGGTGTAAGAAGCTGTAGTTGAGGAATACTTCAGTCCCTACCTTGTGAAGCAGAGAGACCATAGGCACAGTGGAATATTCTCACCCTAGGATCCAGGAGGAGAGCCATGCCAAGCTGCCCATTCAATCAGAGACCAAGGCCTGCTTTCAGAGACGAGTTTTCTGATGTGGGTATAGACAGTCTCTAACAAAGTCTGGGGTGCTGCTACAGAGACCATCCCTCAAAGCAAGCTCAGAGTCTCTTTTCCAGAGCATTCCAGGTCCACCACTGGAAAGCAGAACAATCTTTAAATTGGTTCTTGTTGCCTGACCTTTTGCTCTATATGTTGTTCCTTGCCACAGCAAGACAAAAGCTTGTTACTATCTGTATTGTTTAAGCTAATTATTATATTAAAGATTCAGCTAATATAGTTTAATACAGGAAATGTAGTCGTCACATCATTAAACAATTATTTATGTATTCTAGACCTTTACCATAATCCATCCTGAGTTGAGTTAATTTATTTCTCCCCTGGTGTTTATAAGGTATGACATCCCACAAGCAACTAATTCTGGATCTTCATTGTCTCTGAGATTTAATCAGCATTTGAGACTTACCTGGTATTACGCCAGGATAACTAGAAAGCAATGAGCAAGCTTTCAAGAATTTGGCAGTTCCTTCCAGACAAGCAGAATTTTACAAGTTGATGAGAAACAGAGAAAAATACTTTCAGAAACTAGCAGTTCTTTCTCACTTTCAAACAAACAAACAAGAAAAGAAACCAAACCCAAACCAACACCTAGAATAAATAAACCCATTGCTTATACAAGCTTGATTGAAACAGTGCTTAAAAGTTCATTAACAAACCACACAGTTGTATTCTAGTTTCTCTCAAATAAAAGGAAAGCTAAGTGAAACTAATTGCTCTCAGTAGCCCAACACAACGGTGGATCAGTGTGTCCTGGATAACTTAAAATATGGATCCAGGGAAAACATAGTCAGAGATTCCTTTGACAGAGAAAAAGAACTTGTCATTTTACATTGCCAGATAACCAAGGCCATGACAGTGCCAAGGATGATGGGGTAGAGAGATTGACTTTGTTATTCATATTTTCTTATCTAATTATTAATGAACATAAAGTTGGAAGTTACCTTAGATTTTAAATTTATGTATGATTCACTTCAATTACTTGCAGAATAATTACTAATTAAATAATGTAACTCATTTAGAAATCAACACATTTGTACTGGCAGGTAGTTGTTATTTTACCATTTCTTGTACATTTGAGGGTCAAAACCAATGAAAATGAAAAAGGAGAAGAAATATCCAGGAGGGGATATACTTTGGAGAGACACAAATATTTCAGCTGAAGCCAAGCAATTCGTAAGCTTCTCTGGTTGAGCTTCTGCTAATAGGATTGGCCTTCACGCTCCAGCCTTAAATCATTAGATCCTTTACCTGGCAGTTGAGAAGAATTCATTTGGGTATAACAGCAGCTCATAGAACCATACTGCTCCTTTGAACCTCCACACACAATGTGTTAATTCAGAAGCCTTCTGCCCACAGACTCCCATATTTGAGCCTGCAGTTCCAGGCTTGATGTAGCTGCATGACCTACCCTGTCATGTGCCTTGGTTCATTTTATTCTCCTTGGGGAGTACGCTAATTACACCAATGGTAGCAGAGGATCCCTCAAGGGACCAACCACCATGCTGAAACCATTTATGTAAACACACATATATATACACATACACATACACACACAGACACATAAAAAGGGATCAGGGAGACACAAAGAGAGGGTGGAAGGCTGGAAACTTTAGGTGTTAGAGAGGCCACAAGACAGACAGTGAGAAAAAGGTGGTGGTTACCAGCTATGGAATGATGGCAGTAGCAGGTGTCTGTGGCAGTCAGGAGTGGGAGGAGAAAGGGATGGTTTGTGCAGGATATAAAGACAGAGTGGAGATAGAAGAGTTTGGAAAGTGTAGGGGAAAGGAGGGTACTGAGCCATCAAAGAGGAAGTAATACAGAACCAGAAACAGGCGCAGGAGGAGACATAAGGCAGTTTAAAGTTGTGATTGTGACAGGGGCTGTGGTAAGAGTGAGCGGCTGGTGGCTGGTAACCATAACGACAACAAAAATATTTGATAAATAGTGTAAAGGTGCAGCTCTGGGAGGGCCCTCTGCAGTTGGGAGAGCATCACCCCACCTGCAAGTGAGCAGAGACAGGAACTCAAAGCTTCTCTGTGAGCTCCTCTGTGCTTGAGACTAAGTTTTCTATGAAATTCAAGGCATTTGATCTCCACATAAAAGCTTCACCTAAGTCTGATAGTTACAGTTCTGGATAATGATGCCTCAGACAGCTGGCCGAGAAAGAAAGAAGTGGATTTAGCATAAGCATGAAAACAAAAGGTCTGTACGTGTGCTCTATTTGCTTATCTGTTCCAGGTAATTTACTAAGGAACAGGACTTCAGTGGATCTTTTCAAGAGATCCACTTTTCTTTTACTCCACTTAAGGGAGCAAGCATCAGAGGTACAATCAGGGTATTATACAACTGCAACATAAAAATTGTAGACACAGATAAAAATCGCACAAACTGCTATTTTACTGTGCAGTTGTAAGTGGTCAGATGCAGCAGGGCATGACAGTAGATGACAGTAATCAAGGCTTACTAAAAGCAATTACAGTTACAGGATAAGGAAATATGCAAAGTACATTTAAACCTGAGGCAAATTCAGCATGAAGCAGAAAGCCTTCAACAGTTATCCTATACAAAGGACAGAATAAAGAAGTTAGCACTCAGGAGCTTTTTCATTCTGTTTCATCATTCATTCATTTTGTTTCATTTGGTCTTCATCAGAGGTTTTTCATTTTGTTTCCAAAAACACTCAACAGAATGCAACCATTCTCCCAAATAGGAATTTTATGCTAATTACCAGTGTGAAAATGAGAGTAAACGGGCAGGTACTTTATTCCTATAAGCAATCAAATATGCTGCCTGACTCTGTGTTTTTTTACAAACCGGATTTACCTGGTTCAGTGTGAAACAACATATACATTTCATTACTAGCTGTGCTTTATTTGCATATCAATGATGACGTGAACCAGAATACATTGTTGGCCCACTTTTTTTTCTAACACCTGCTCGAACCAATGCAGCCAACCCTTCTGCATCCCATCACTCTCTACAAGACCGAATGTGCAAGCACAGTAGTCAGAGGGGAGCAGAAATAGCTACGGGTATGATAGCATCGGTTCCTTTGTTACTTAGCACAATGTGAACACTCAACATGTGACTCAGTTGTATTCGCAAGTCCTCTCTTCCCACCCACGTTTAGGTCAGATGTGTCTGTCCCAAATAGCTGATAAAATGTCAAACAGAACCATTTTTTTGCTTTAAGGGGCTCAGAATTCACTGCTGCTCTGACTTCAAGGCATTTATTTGAAATTAGAACTGGGGTAGCTCTATTCCTCCACAGTTACAAAAGTCTTTCCTGACTTTAAAATTCATCAAGGACCTATTTGGATGAGGATTTTAACACATAATACGAGGAGATATTGTCTATCTTGAACCAACAAACACCTTCTAAAAGCTCGGACAAAAGTAAGAGTAAAATTTTACCAGCTGTTGAAATGGTTCATGTGAAGCTTTGATTCCACCCTACGACTTCAGAAGTTTATTTTCCTCACTTTGTTTTAATTAGAGCTTCAAACCAGTGCTATTTAGGCTGAGCAAGCTGGGTCTGATCCAGCCAGGCCACATCTAGCACCCTACTTGTTCCCATCGCACGGCTGGGGAGACAGTATTGCCCTGCCTGCTGGGCTGGCAGCAAGGATAAGGGACCCACTGCTGCCTGAGAAGAGCAGGCATAGGCTGCTCCTTGCCTGCTCACCCTCTTCCATTCTCAGACTCATCTGTAGATGCACCAGCTCATCTTTTAGTCCAGAGCCCTACCAACTGAGCTCCTTAGACGATTGCTGCTGCAGCCGTAAATGCCAGAGGCGCAGAGCAGGGAGAGTTAGCAGCAGTGAGATAGCAACCTCATATCAGATCAAACAGCAGTTCAGGCCCGTGTTCTCTTCTGCCAAGGATTAGACCAAAAAATCAAACATAAGGGAGGGTTTGCAAATCCCCCTGAAGGGCTTGCAGCATTTCCCCTTCCTTCCCTGGCTTGCAAACTCAGAGGGACTGGAGCACTTCATTCCCCTTCATATCCTGCGCTCCTACATCAGCCCACAAGATTTCCCTGAAAACACCATCCTGCCTACAGCAAAATACAAAAAGGACGAGACCATCTGGGACTAGTTAGCATCCCCTGTTACTCTAAACTTTAGGCTAAACTCAGTTTAAAACTGTTACCCTGCCCTCCAAAAATACTAAGCACACCAAAGGGCTTCAGAACCCATCCCTAGAAGTAGCAGCCTGACTGTGTAAATCTTTCTTCATCTTAATCCTGCCCTACAAGATGTTCACACCTATGGAAATTACGTGTTGTGTAGATTACACAAATCTGCCTGAGGGGTGGCCTGCCTTAAGTACAGCAAGACCGTCTGGTGGTAAGTCTTCTGTAGCACACTTTGTTCCACCCAATTTTTTTTTAAAGTGACTCAATTCCTTTGACAATTTAAAACGAACAGGAAAAACACCTTCACTCAGACTTCAGCAATTTAGTAACATATAAAATAATAATAACGCAGTAAAGCAGCCTCAGTTTCTCTAGGCTCCTTTTCACCGCGGTCGGCAGTCATCCCATGGCAGGTTGTGAACTCATTGGTTCTTGCAGGGTAATCATGAACAGGTTTAGTTGGTATTTGGATAGGAAATCCACAGGGAAGCCATAGCAGTGATTTGGATTATTCAGTTACAGAATGAACACTTTTCTCTTTGTTTGTAAGAATTCTTCTATGTATCTTGGGAGACAGACCTATCTCCCAGATAAAGATTATCCAGGAAGCTAAAGGCCAATGATTTTCAATTTTGTGGCTCCACATTTATTCTTTTTTCTATGGAGGTGTACAGCTCTCTGTAATGAATGGGAGTCTACAGACACAAGGCTTGCTGAGTCAGCTTTTATAGATCGTAGTATTCTGTAAAAACAAAGGTGTTTATGGGCGTGAAAGTTAACCCCCAGAATCACTGTTGCAAGCCATTCGTGGTTGTCACTCTTCTCACTCTTGGCATCTGAGTCAAATACAGCTGTGGGAAACTACATTTTAAAAGCTTTAACTTCAAGAGCTGTCAATAAAATGCTGTATTCTTTGCCCTCTGTGTGTGTGTGTGTGTGTTATGGGCTAGGATAGCATCATTAAGTCTGATTAAAACACTGCCATTTATTTCCCAGCATAGATCTCCAGCACAGCTGCATTACTGTCAGCAGGGCTGCTTACCTTTCCTGAGAGTTCAGACTCCAGAAAGAGGAAAAATGCAGATCTCAAAGGCTGCCCTATTCAAGGTTTCCCTTCACCTGATGAAAATCTGAAGAGATGGTGGGTAGGTAGCCATCTCCATTGGGCTACTTCTACTCTCTGTACCCAGGGTTACCTGGTTTACCAGGCTGTGCCTCTGAACAAGTCATAACTTTGCCAGTTGGCCTCTGCACTGCTTGAGAATGCTGCTGTAATTTAGCCCAGCTCTGCCAACAGCAGACCAGCAGGTAGAAACAAACCCTAACCCAAAGGTATTTTGGTCATATCCTTTTTTCTGAAGCCAAAACTCCTACACTGGTTATGAGGATAAAGGAATAGAGTAGCTGCCACCATGTAACTCCAGAATCTACCAGTTGCCAATGGCTGCATCTGCTTGTTTTAGGGTTGCTTTCTTCTAAAGGAGCAGAGCAAACCCAGACCCAACAGAGCAGAGAATGAGAACCAATTAATTTCAAATATCATTAATATGGAATATTCAGGAGAGCAAATGATGAAAAGCACAAAGGAGTTATTTTCCTGAGTTTAGTTCAGTGCTGAATAAAAATACAATTTTCACACTCATTCATCACTGAAATGAACAATCAATGTCAATTACTACTTCCATTCAATACTTAAAGATATTATTTTACAGTCCTCTATCTGCAACATTACTATTAGTTTTATTTTGTTTAATGTATACACCATCTCATTCAAATTCTGCCACTTCTGCTGAGTGCTTTTCGTGAGTTATTGATGCTCCATTGTTTTGCATGTACTTCATTCTTTACCATCTGTGACAAGATTTTTAATCTTTATACACAAGAAACCAGGCTCAAGCAAGAATGACCTGTCAAGAATACTTACGGCTTTGTGGTTAACTCTCTCTCGAGTGCGATTTAATCGACGTGGTGCTGCCTGACAATATACAAGATTCAGCAACATAATAAAATCTAGATGTTAACCATTTGAGACCATCAAAGAGAAAGATATAAGGGTTTGGGGATTTGCAATAGCACAAAAACTGGGTCATCTAGGATGTCCAAGTTTCTTCTGTAGCAGTTGTTAAACAAGTGAGTTTGAACTGTGAGTTTGCATTTTAGAACTTGATTTTTCATATTAGTATCATAACAGGCTGTGGAAAGCAACAACAAAGATTTGCAAGTACAGCTCTGCCACTGGGCCTTATCTTGACATGAAACAATCGCTCTAGAAGTCAGATCATTTCAAGCCATCTTTTCAGGCAGTCTTTGACCTCACGGTTGAGCACTGCTGACCTGGACAGGCAGGAGAGCTGGGTGGAGAGAAATCTAATGAAATTGAACAAAGGCGAGAGTAGAGTCCTGCACCTAGGGAGGAATCACCTCGAGCACCAGTGCAGGTTAGGAGTTGACCTGCTGGGAAGCAACTCTGTAGAAAAAGACCTGTGTGTCCTTCAACCTGGGAGACAAGTTTTCCATGAGCCAGCAGTGTTCCTTTATGGGCAAGAAAACCAATGGTGTCCTGGGGTGCATAGAGAAGAATGTGGCCAGCAGGTTGAGGGATGTTATCCTCTCTCTCTCTACTCTGTCCTTGTAAGACCACATCTGGAGTTCTGTGTCCAGTTCTGGGCTCCCCGATTCAAGAAAAATCTGTAGAGAGTCCTGTGGAGGGTTCGGACTAGTTCTTCAGAGGTTTCTTCCAAACCCAACCATTGTGTGATTCTATGAAATGTGGCACTTGCTGCAATGCTCACTTACACAGTACGAACTGACCTAGGGTCACAAACCATATATTACCTAGAAGACAACACACGAGCACTGCTCTGACAGATATTTCAGGATAGACACTATAGGAAAGAAACTCAGGGAGGCTATGAATGGGGAGCCATGATAGGAAGAGATATGTACTACTCTAGTGATGAGGGATATGAGACTTGGGACTAGGTAAGAAACCTTCTGCAGTGCTTATGCAGTAATCTTCCAGCCTTTCATTCTGTGCCAGTGGTTAAACACTCATCCCAGTCTCGGCTGCTTTATCATGGAAAATTACGTGCTTCCTGTCAGCCTGCTCCACCTGGCAATGAGACGATGCTCTCCCTAACGCACTGCTGCTGACCTTACTTAGTCAGCTGAAACACTTCAGTCACTTAAGTCAATTTTAAACCAGTCCACTAGCTCTCCTTTATCCACCACATTAGACTTAGACCCTCCACTCTCAACCTCAGTGCCCAGCATAACTGCACACTTGCTATGTATACAGGTTTGCTCGCTCCCCTTACCATTAGCATCAGTCTTGATGTCCCACTTATCTACCTCTCCTGCAAGCTTTCCTGTGTCATTCTGTCCTGTTAGTGAGATGCAAAGCTGATTCTGGTTCACTTGATTTGAACTTTTCATTCAAATCCTTCCTTTTAAGTTCATTTTCTTGTGCCTACAATTAGTGGCTCACTGATCATAATTATTTAAAATAAACCATTTAGTTAAGCATTTTGAGGTGTTTACAGGCCCCAACAGCTTAACAGCTTGATCTTACTGCTGTAATGTGTGAGGTAGTTCCTCACTCCATCTCCTCCTGCTGTTTATTACCTTCTTTCTAATCTAAAGTTAGATGGTAAATTCTTCAGGGGAGTGGTTATGTCTTTCTTTTTGTTCAGTGTAGTGCCTGTCATATTTTGGGGCATACTAAAATGTAATAAATACAAAATGTGCACAAACTGATGCCGGAAATCCAACATAGACTCAAGCCTGTTAATATAATTAAGGAAAAGTAAGTCTTAAATCACAAATGCCACAGTAGGTGTTCAATGACCATTAGAAATAGAAGAAATCCTTAGGAATATAACTGTCTGAAGTGAAAGGCTTCATTTACAAGTTGCCCTGAAGAAGCAGTTCCACACTTCAGGAAAAATCAGGAAAATATCCAATGGAATAGTTCCACAGAGGTACTTAAAACTCAGTGGATTGAATGAATGCGAATGGCCTATTTTCGTCTATGTAAGCAGCCAAGAATGTCTGTCTAGAAACAGTTTTCCAGGACTGAGCTGTCACATGCTTCAGATGAACGTTGTGCTTCCTTCTAGTAGAGCTGAAGTCTATGACTTAATCTTATCTGTTTAACATCCAAGAATCCAGTTTTAGATTTTTGGCAGCTAGCATATGCTCCCCCTGTGGCAACTGCATAATAACATAATATAGTTTAAAAAAATCCAGATCCTTTAAGGCTCAATTACCTCATGAAACTATTTTAAAATTCAGGGCAAACAAAACTGCAGTATTTCAGTTTACAAGCATCATTTTCATTTACAGCTGTTTTAAAGGACCCATTCTAATGTTTTATGTCTTTCACCACCTGCAGAACTGAATGAAAATATTCTGTTTTGCAGAAGGCTACCAGAACCAAGAAAGCAGAACTGAGTGAGAAAGAATGAAGTATCTTAAAATAAAGATAAGATCCAGGATAAGTGATTTTACTGCTACTCTGTAACCCTGAAGATTGGTTCAAAACTCTTGCAAAGCCAGAATAAAAATAACATATAGGCAAGTAAGAATCTTCAAAACAGCCCATTGACTAAACAAGTATTTATACTAGTACTTACAGTCCTGATACAACCAAATTAATATTCTTTGTATTTTTAATTACTGAGTTTTTTTAAAAAATGTATGTACATAAAAGAATTGGTCTGTTTAACCTGTGAAATTAATTCACCTACATTCTAAATTCTTTGGGTAGGAATTCTCTTCTCAGCGATTATCAATACCAGCTGGAGGCTCCTTTGCAATAGAAAATAAAGAATAAGAATGGGAGGGTGGAATGAGCCAGACCTTGAAAGAGCCCTGCCTGGGGCCAGGAGAGGCAACCTCCTCCCTGAAATAGGAAAGGCTAAAGAGAAAGGAAATCAATCACCAAGAGCAGAAAAGAAGAAAGCAAAGCTGGTAAAAGGACAAGGTAAGCGCTGCAGCAGGGGACTACTGGAGAGAAAAGACAGGAAAGACAATAGAGTTGAAAGGAATTGGTCTTTTTGGTTTGGGGCTAACTAAAGGGTTAACTGAAGAAATTATGTTAGCACTAAAGTTGAAGGTCTGAATAAATGTCCTGGACTAGGACACCTAGCAGAAACCCCAGGCAGTGCCAGCTTCTCTGCAAAGGAGTCGAAGGATTCCATGAGTGACGCCCAAAGTGTCTCTGCCCAGATGCAGCAGAGAAATCAGGATGGAAATGGTGGGTGTCCCTCCCCACCTTTCCCTTTGTGAAGAGTTAAGGGGTGCTAAAAGGTGCTGGGTGCTAGCTTTGTTCTGACAACACAGCAGGTACATGTGTCACCTGTCACACCATGAAGTTCATGCTGCTCTACTGATGTCTAACTGCAGCTCAGGGCAGAGGGGCCAATTCCCATACAAAGTGACTGGGCAAGTGTCCGTGTCCTTTCCTCTTCTTCACAAAAATGGCCCAGAGGTGGTACTTGTGGTTTCACAGACAGTGTACCTATTGGAACCGATACGAGGCCATAAATACACTTCATTCAGAACAGCCATCTGGCTGCAAGGTTTTCAGCAGAGCTGAGAAAGTGATGGGCAGAGAGGAGAGAAGTTCTCTGTGAATTATGGAGCTGATCAAACACCAGAAAAACTGGTGCATCAAATAAATGATTTGAGGAAAACCAGTCACATTCACTGAACAGTGAAGAGTTTCTTCACATGAGAGCTTATCCATCTAAATTTCCAAGCTGATTCTGAAACAGATTTAATCTCCATTCCTTCATGTCTCTTCATGGCAGGCACTGATAATCTTTTCATAAATAGTTTTAGACCAAGAATTATTATGTGAGGAAATGTATAAATAACTTTGAATTACAAGTAAGTTAAAGAGTTTCAGAGTCTGACTGTGAACTATGTACCAGTGAAGAAAAGCAGCTAACTTCACCAAATAAAAAAAAACTTGTTTGAAATTATTTGCTTGGTCCAGGCTTAAAAACTTACCAGTTTGGCCTGGATTCAAACCAGTTGTTAAGTCAAAAAATGTTTCCTGAATTTTTTCCGACAAAAAGGTCAATTTTCATCAAACGGACATGTATTTAGTTGCTTCGGACAAAACATGATTTTTTTATAAATATCTCACCAGTACCACAGGTCTGCAACTGCAGACAGTCTGGATCATTAACTTTGGGAAGAGTGAAGTGTGCCGTGAATCTCAATAGTGTGTCAACAAAGTGCTCTCCGGTTCCTGTCAACAGCCCCTCAGGAGCAGTACGTACAGGACCAGCACTGTGGCAGGTCCGAGCCAGGAGCCCTAGAGAGAGGAAAGGCCGGGAGGCTTATCTACAACCTCCCCTCCTTTTAGGTGCTTTTCTCCAGGGAAAAGGCTGCTGCCACACAGATGGCATATCAATGCCATGGGAGCTGTGAAAGGAGCTTCTGGGTACTCCTACCCCACAAAAGTGAAGAACACCTTTGCCATTGGCACTCCAGTAGGAAGCAAGGCCGTGGTACAGATGTCCAAACTGAAAGCTATTTCTTTGGAGCAGCTATGCCAACTTAGGTAATTCCTGCTTCTTGTTCCTGCCACAATATCTCAGCTCAGTCAATGCCAAGGTTTGTCTGGCTGTATGGTGAATCAGATCAGGGGCTTAACACAAGCTAATAAAACCTTGTAAATAAAAGTTATTTTTAACCAAGGTCAGAGAAGAGGTGGCAAAAGTGCTTACCACAGCTCACTGGCTGGCTTCTGGAGTTAGGGAGAAACCAGTATCCACATCCTTCCTCAATGACCACTCAAACACGTGCAGGGGTGCGCTGTGGCAAAAGCATCCTCAGAAGCACAAAGACAGGGAAAGAGGACATTTGCTCCCTCTCTGTCCACTTCTTCCTGCACCTTTTATCCCTGCTAGAGAGACAGTTCTTTGGCTGAGTTCCCTATAATTGTGCTTGACTGGTTTTCCTTTTTTTAAAATTCATTAATTCTCCATTTAGTTCTGTGTTTGCTCAACAATTTAAGAAGGTTATTTAAGGCATATTTTTGTTTACATATGAACTCTAAAATATTCAGTACATCTATGCTTAAATAACTTGAGGCAAAGTGATAGAAAATCAAGTATGTGGTTGACAGCTGTGGAAAAGGGACAATGTCAGAGGTATATTTTAGCAAAAGCAGTGTTAATGCTTTATATCTTATACCCTGTAAACACACACTTGATTAAACCCACTACAGTTTAAACCAAGGGAGCTGCTCACGTGCAGAAAGTCAAAGGATGCGCAAGAACATGGTGGATTAGGCCTAAGTTGACACAGAATGTAATAACACATCACACTTTAATAGATTTACCCAACCAAGGGCTCTAAGTAGAAAAACAGTATAGTCATCAGAATGATAAACCTTCCACTAATTAACTCCGGGTTTAGATTATCCCAAGATGTACCTCGTAAAGAGACAGTGAGATTTCCCAAGTCTCTCCAAAATACAAAAAGGCCTCTGCAGCATTTAAAAAAGAGATTATGCTCTTCAGATTTTTTTGAAAAAAGATTGTACCACTAGCAAAGAGACCTGCTAATAATTATGTAATTCATTTGACTCAGTATGAACTTATTTGTTTAATATGAACCATGCTGTTATGCATATGATAAGGTGCAATATTAAAGTGCTGAAGCAATAGGAGAAAATTTGATTTCTAAATGAATCTGAACACTGCCACCCGATTTCTTAATGATCCCGAACAATCCCGCACTGACCAAATATAGCCAAGTTTCAGTGCAAAGCTGTATGGACAGAGGAGTTTAAAATACAATTCACAGAAGCTGTATTGGAAGTTGACTTTAAAAGACCATGTCAATACAAAAACTGAAGGGCTAGGATGAATGAAATGGCAGAACTTTCATATTAAAGAAAATTGAAGGACCAAGCTTTGGATCTGTGATTTTACCTAGGTGAGCTACCACCCAGCTGTCATCGGGAGAAGTCTGCATGAAGTGCTTGTTGCTCTGATCACCAGCAGGAATACTAGAATGGAAACGGTGTGATTCCTTATCCTCTCCTCCCATATGCAGATCACAAATGTGGCACTGGAGGTGGAAGGAACAAACAGCAGATGACGGTGATACTCTGTCAGCCAGTTGTGGGATAAATAGAAGAAACAGTGGAGAATAGGAAGATTTGCCAGTCTTAATTCCAATGGAACTTCACTGCTCACCAACTGTCCTGCTAATGTCAGAGAGGACAATAAATTAACAGGATTTTTTAAAGGTCACTGTGCTATTTCCACAAACCATCACTGTAGGATGCAGAAACAGAGACAGGTTTCCTCCAAGACTCATCTCCCTCACATGTGGTAGTCATTTCTCCATAACTTAATTTTGTTCCAGCAGTAATAGCAGCATAAGACCATTCCCTGCCTGGTCCCTTTCCATAGTCCCAATTCCTGCCCGGTCCCTTTCCATAGTCTACAGTTAAGTTACCAGCTATTGACTTATGCCAGCTCTGAGCTATGTCATAAATTTATAGGTAGGAAATAAAAAACAGTCAGCTGAAAGCAATCCTTTATATGTCTCTACCTTTTTCATGTAGGAAATATGTATTTTTTTAATTATTAGAATGAACCATACCAAAAATCCTTCAACTTGCCAGGTAGTTTTCAAGAAAACGGAAGAAACATTATTACAAAGCTTCTAGCTCTTGAAGAAGGAGTATACACCTGAAGGTAGGGAAGGTGAAAACCTCTGAACCAGCCAGTTGAGATGCATGGAAAATCTACAGTGAACTCTGGGAACTTATCAGATTCTGAACTCCTGGGAAATCTGCACTTTTCACAGAAATTTTCTTGTGAAGCATTGCATTAGAATAGCAGCCTCTTTAAATCAAAGCCATGGGTACTGACCCAACTACAGCAAAAGTAAATTTCTGCTAACCATGGGATAGGTCAATGAAATCCTGGCTTCTTTCCAGCTCTTCCTTGTGTCACGTAAAGCAGCCTCCAGCGAGGATTCACCCTAAGTCACCCCTGCAATTAGGGGTTAACTGAGCAGATGCAAAACACAGCTAAATAAAAGACACTGCAAAAGAAGAAACAGGTATTTTTTGCTGACAAATTTTCATTTAACCTTAGACCAAATCCTCCTAAACAGGCCTAAGGTGGCAGCCATAGTGACACAGTTTGCTACCCCTGAGTGTTCAAAATGGTGAGACAGAAATCATTAGTTTAGCTTGGAAAGCCTGACATGTGAAGTGGTGGTGATGCTTTTGCTGAGGATTTTGAAACAACAAGATTGAGTTTTTCAAACTTTTCTTCACAGTTTACATAAATCAGAGATTCTCCCCACAGTCTCAGAACATCTGGAGCTGATGATTTCAGGAAAGCACTAAACATCACTAAAAATATTAATGCTCAGGCTGCCAGCTTGGCTCCGCAGTGGTACCAGCAGAAATCTTCCCTTGGGGCTGCAGGGAACTCGGCTAAGTGGCAGAGCAGCACGGTAGAGATTCCTGCAGGCAGGAGAGGATGAGAAGAAGCAACGGGAGATGGAGCTCCTCTGAGCACCTCCTGACAAAGTGCACACATCATTGCCTGCGTGACAAAGGATGGTTATGCCACTCCATGCCCTCCTTTCATGCATTTTGCATCAATATTTGTTTCTTCAGTGTTTCAAATCCAGCTAAATTGAATGCCTTGCAAAATTTAGCCGGCAGCGATGGTTCCTGTCTGATTTACAACCAAATGGGCATCACTGGACAAAGGTGACAAGAAGTCTGAGGCAGATGAGATAAAGTTGGACTAGGTGAGGTTTCACAGTGGCCACTGAAGTGGATTTTAATAGGATTTTAACTCATTTGGCCATATTCTCTGTCCTAGGCCTCACAGATGATTCCTACCAAGGTCCAGCATTTGTGGCAAGCGTCTCCAGAAAGATGTCTGGCAGCTCTCAACTGTCTGATTTGTTCTGCTATTAAAAAAACCCAAAACTTTCTGATAAAATCATTGCCCAATCTTGTTTTTTATTGGTATTTTATAATGGCTTTCCTCAACACAGATTTCTTTGGTATTGCAGGTTAAAAATGACATGGCATTTGGTGAGTGTGGAAAGCTGTTTTAAATCTACATATCTGAGTCCATATGACTCCAGTGGTGTTGGCTCAGCCATGCTCATTCCTGCAGGAAAGGCCACATTCCTGAGGAGCCGTTCTCTCTGACACTCAGGAGAGATGGGAGGGAATGGAAGCACCAAGTGGGAAAGCACTGGTTTCCCACTGAACTCCTATGCTATATTTTAGTTTTCTGCTTCTTTCCATATGTTTCTCCTTCCCTTCATACCTCTCTTCCTGCAGTTGGATCCCAAATTAGCAAGGGACCACCAATTAGCTTCCAGCTACAAAAGCAGTCTTACAGAGTGATGAGAAAGCAAGAGCTGGTGCACAGCTTTTGGGCAGGGGGCTTCTGGAGTGGACAGTGTATCTCATTACCTCCTAATAGCAATAAGGAAGCACACAGGAGAACAAATCACTGTGTTATGCCCTAAAATAAGCCAGAGCAAAGCTTTGTGGTGGGTTTTAGGACAAGGCAATCAGCCCCATTATTATTTTACTGCAATAAGGGAGCTGTCTTCAAATGTATGGTGATAGAGCAATAATCTACAATGTACATCCTTATCATCACTCATAACTGAATCATATAAAACTCCTCCATTATCATACACCATAAAAAGATTAAGCCACAGCACATTTAAAAAGGTAATTATTACATTTAAAGAAATGAAACAGCATTCTGAGTGATCTTAGTACCTTATTTAGCACAAGAGACCACACCGATTTTTTTTTCTTCTACTAAAGCAGTTTTTCACAATTCCTTTTTGTTAGGAAATAAAAGCTTAAAGCCCAGAACAGCTGCTGAAAAGCATTAATGAAACCTGCATCTGCGTAGCAGAATCAAAGCAGTAGGAGAGGTGGCAGCTAGCCACAGAAAAGGGCAAATGAGATAAGGAAAGCCGTAACAAGGGAAGCACGAGATAGTAGGAGATAGCAAAGATTAACAAACCAGTTACTTGTTGCCATCCATTACCATCTATATCTGCATCAGGGGAAAATGTACTTGAGAACATTTGCAGTTTTTGTAAATGTCAGTGCATTATGATAATATCAAAACCGAACACCAAAATCTTTGGCATGACTTACACTTGCATTACAAGCAGGGAATATGGGATCTGGTTGAATCTAAATAAACATACCTTTGGGAACTGTAATTTATGTGGCTGGGTGCTTTCTTAAAGACATATGTATAGTCTGGTACTAATATTTGGAAATAATCTGTGTTTCTTACAAATGCAAATTAATATTCTACTTTTTACATTTCCAAATTAAGTTATATAATAAAATTAATCCTTTCAGTCAAGGTAATGCAAGCTGACATGTGCTTTCCTTTGTGAAGCAGATGTTTTAATTGTTAGATAAGCTCCTAATAGTTTGCTTTTTTGAAAGGAAAACGAAAGTATATGAATGACCTCTCTCTCCCCGTGGCTTTCAGAACAGCTACTTTCCTTGAAGATTAGGAGTCTCTTGGACTCAAGCCCTAACTCCTCTTGTATCTGCAAACTACAGTCTGAATTAGTTTTCTCCTTTAACAAAAACTCCTGCTGTGTTAGAGAATCTCTTAATTACTTTTCAAGTTTCTCCTGTTATTGTGGAAGTCTATGAAAATCTGATTACAGTGTTAATAAAATGAATGAATAACATTTTTTTCCCATTTCATCTGGAGACTTCAAAATACAAAGATACACAGAGTCATATAGCAAGATTGCATTATAATATGTGTAAATAAATGTGAATGGTACTAAATGAGAACCTCATGTCATGAAAATGTATCTGTGGGAACCATTCAATGCACATCTGATAATATGAAGTACTAAGGAACAAAATTTGATGCTTTAGGTGTACAGAATCTTTTATCAAGGTAGTGTATATGACTGAAGTTTTGTCCCCTCTGAGAGGTAAAAAAAAAACAGTGCACTTCCCACAACCTTTAACAAAAAAACTCCAACCCAAAAACAGAGGAAAAAAAAATGGGGGGGTGGGGCAAAACTTTGTGTCCAAGAATCCCCAACCAGTTTGTACTTCTATAGCTGATAGTGGTGCTTCAAAGGTCACCAGTAGCTTCCAGTCTGCCACCAGACATAAGGACTCTGAACACACCATCAGAGCTGCTGTCTTTCTGATAGCAAATACAGACTTACAAATCTGCCCAGCCAAAATGACACAGTAAGATGACTAAAAGGAAAACAGAGCTCTACAGCAGGGACTAGCAAACCTGTTATGGTTTAGCGGGTGCTCCAAATGCTTCATCGCTTCTGTATTAGATGTCTTTATCTTACGCTAAAAAATTTCAGTAGCCCTCACCCACAGTAAAGAAGTTCACAAGCCTCCACAACAGATGTAACCTGAATTGAACACAGTGGGCCAGGGTAGAATTGTTTCTGGTTTTTAAAGGTACTGATGTGTCTGGGAGAGGGGTGGTGTGGTGTTTGAGAAAGGTGCCGCAGGACCAGCCCCACATTTTGAGACCCTTCATCACTTCATTGCTTTTATCCATTAGGAAGCTCCTTCCTCATTACTTTCTTTTTAAACTCTGGCACTTCAAGTCAATTTGGGATGTGCATTCCTCCATTTCTTGCTTCCATAGCAATTTATCCTTTGAGATGAGTAGCTGAATATACAGGAAGATTATGATAGTCAATATTCAGAATAATTGAGGAAACTATAGAGACCCTCACCTTAAAAATGTGATGTGTCCAATCATCACAAAATCCATAACAGAGAAAGGGATGTGTGACAGATTATGGAACTGATGATGCTGACACAAAACTAGAGAAACATGGTTGAATTATTTTGTTAGAGAAAGGAAAGTGAAGGGATGGTGCTTCAGTGGGGGTAGGGTTCTGGACCTACATGGTGACTGTCAAACCAGGCTGCCCTGCACGCCCTGACAGAATTCAGCAGAAGCTGAAGCCTCGGCCTCGTTGGGAGCAGCTGAGCTGTCGCATCCTGCCTCCAGGCTGAGCCCCTGCAGGCACCCTCAGAAGCCATCCATCCACACTTGGGCGTTACTCAAAAAGAAGGAGGCAAGGCATATCACTCTCCTCAAGNGCCTCCACTCTCACACTAGTCCCATTCCAGCACTCAGCCACTGCTTCGCTGGTCCTGAGAGATACCTTGGTGTGTAGGCTGCAACACACAAATAAGTTCTGCTTGGAAGAGCAGCAGCTTCCTGTGTCTCCCATGGAGAGC
>VXBZ01009152.1:46476-61059 GCA_013399135.1 Heliornis fulica
CTGTTTGTCCTCAGGAGACTGATACCCTGACGTCACCGGCACCAGCATGGGCAGAGCCGAGCACTTCTCTCTCAGTTCTTTTTCTGCTGTTCAGATCAGCACTACACTGCTCAGTACGCTGTTGCAACAAACTGGAGGCAGAGCACTTCTCTTTTTTTTTTTCCCTGTAAATTAGATTTGGTGCTCTGCCAAGAACAAAATACTGTCTGCTATTGTAAGGATTGTTATGGGCCAGATCTTCAAATCTTTACTACTGGGAAAGTGTGTTTGTCCAACTATTGAGTTAGTAAAGATATCTGATTTGGCCCAGTATCTTTTACATCTATGCCTTTTACATCTATGCCTCTTTCCTCCCAGAACACACAAGTGAATACAGTCTTTATAATAGGGGAAAAAGTGGATCCAGCTAAATAAGCAGTTCAGGATTCCCTGCTGGAACTATACCTGATCTGTGTGATTAGAGATTTTTGCTTTAAACAGTAGAATTAATTTCTATCATATAAAAATCTAATGACCATGTTATTTGCACGTGTGGAATAAAATTAATCCAATGTGAGTATCCAAGAGGAGAATGGAGGTCGGAATAAAGTCGTAACTAATAACTACATTGTGGAAAGTTAGAAATTACTTCTGTTTTTCTTGTTGCTTTGTCTAATGCTTGCAATTTTTTAGCTCCAAAGCATTTTAGAGTCAGAATAAAAGAATGCTTATGATGTCTGTTAAAATTTCAAAGTGGATCTGTCCACAACTCTTTCATGTTGGCTTTCTGTAAACACTGTGTATTCCCAGCCAAAATCTCCCCTTTTGCACTTCAGAAAGGGGACAGAGCAGACAGCTTAATCTAATCCCAAAAGTGCAAATTTCAGGCTAATTTATTTTTTGATGGGTCTCACAAATAATTTCAAATAATTCCAAAATAGCTTTAGCTTATACATGTGTGATATATGTCCAGACATTTAAAATCCAACAAGAAGAATTCAGTAAACAAAAGTTCATTATAATTGATTTGCCTATCTCTGTCTCACAAAAATTTCCCAGCATTGTCTGGATGCAATGATGGCTGCTGTCATGAATACAAATTACATGCTTTAATATCTTCTCTTTGCTGTGAAAAGTGATTAAAACAGAATTTTAAATGGAATTGGTTTATAAAAAGGTTACAAGTTATTAAGTTTATTTTTACTGTAGAATAATTTTTAAATGATACAGGATGGAGAGGCATTATAGAAGGGTAGTGGAGGAATTCTGATGTTTTCCTGCAAAAAACCCTGATGCTTTAGCAATAGTTGTCTTTGATAATGAGATTTGTTTTAATTAATAGTCTGTCTAACATGAGCATTCCATTATCAGGAATTATTGTGCTTCAGAGACCTCTCAGAGGGTGGTGTAAGGATGTCTGAGGAAGAGGGAGCCACGCTGGTTCCCCTGGGAGGAACAGATTCATATTATCATGGTGCCATGAATGATGGCTTCTGCCAAAGAGTGGTTTAGATTGGAGACAGCACCTCTACACCAATAGGGTCACACACGACAGGCAAATATTGCCCACTGTAAGATGGACAAACCCATTTTCTACTGGAGTAGAAAATAATTTGGAATCACGTTGCACAGTAATCTAGCTGACTGAATCCACAATGGCCAGGTTGAACTGGGAAGCAGCTAAAAGTAAAAAGTTGTTGAATTTTTGTTCAAATTAAAGGGGCAGAAAATGAGAAATATTACCATCTTTTTATTCATAGCCTTTCTACCCTTGCCACTTCCATAACTGGCCTCACAAAGCGGTCAGAGTAGACACTAATTTGCAACTATTTCTGCTGTCTTAATACACTCTGGTGAGATGTGAGATAAGAAAGGGGAAAGAGGAAAAAAAAACAAAACTAAAGCTTAACCTACATGAGGGAATAAATATTGGTAACCGATGCCCACTGTAAGAAAAGCTGAATGCTTCACTCTGACAGAGCAAATGACAAAACCACTCTGCTGTTTTCTTTTCTGAGAGAACCATCCTGGTGTTAATCATGATGATGTGTATCTTGTGGAGTCAGCTAAATTAATCTGGATATACACTGGTGCAATCAATTGCCATATTCTGCTGGCCCTACTGATGCCAAGATACGTCTTACTTTCCTGGGCTCAGATTCCTCCAGCAACACTGTTTAAGAATGTGTCCTTGTACCTACTTTGTACTACTGTTAATTAACAGAGGTATGAACTGTCCCTGAGTGATCATGCTAATTTCCTGCTGTAAGTGGATCTAGAAGAGTGCAGGTGATGTCAATCCCATCTGAGTTTACTCAGTTTATGTGTTAAATCGCTTTGTGACTGCAGCATACTGACTATAAAAAGATTGAGACTCTTCTGGGTGATCACCATCTGGGATTGCTGATCTGAGACAAGGGTGTGAAAGCACGCAGTCTGTGTGAATTGTCTGTATCCTCCCAGTTGCTGCCACTCTGCGTCATTCTTTGAAGTATTCCCCGAGAAACAGCATACCACCCAGCTGAACTGAGCATGGGTAAGGACTGCTATAATACCACATGTCCAAAACTGGTCCATTTCAGCTCAAAATGACTCATGTGCCCTTTGTTTGTATATCTTGTTTCTAAAAATATTTCTTTTACAGAACAGAAAGAATTCCCACCCTGGAAGTGTGAGGAAGGAGATGTGATAAATTAATTAGCAGTAAGATTCTTAGGGCTAGTTTGTTCAAACAATTCTCCTCTTGACCTATGCTTTCTCTGTGAGTCTCACTGAAATTTAATTAAAGAATATTCCAGAGCACTGATTCTGGAAATGCTGTCAGTGTTTTCTGTTTAATCAAACAGGTCAGTGGTGTTCTGCATGTAAACTGACTTGAAGAAATCACTTTATTATGGCTCCAAGTTAAAGGAAGCTCTTTCTCAGTACTTAACGATGTCACCCTCCTTCATAAAAATGATCCATCAAAGCGCTTGAATTCTGCACTTAAATGGTGCCTCGGACCAAGTAATTTGTGCCAAAATGTAAAATTGCAGCTTGGGTCATGGCAGAACACACAGGTATTGCTTGAAGAGCAGTAGAGGAAAAGACCCACCCAGAGAAACAAGTGTCCTTGTTATTTGCATGGTTCTTGTACTGCTGAGCTGTTCAGTTCACTGACCAGTATATCTACCAAGAGTAGAGATTCTCCCAAGAGTTGAGACTCTCTTTGTCTCAGGCAGTGCCCAAGAAAGTAAGGAAAGGGTAAGGCAGCAACCTTTGCTTTGGCCTTTCAGATCCACACAGCTCAGATCTAATGTATAGTTTATGCCAGGCCCTGTAATCATATAACCCCATAATATTAAAATTAGTTACAAAGATCATCTTCTGACAGTACTATTCCTATTTTAACCAAACTCTCTCCCTTACAGTACTTCTCCTATCTTTGGGAGTTGCTGCTAATCCAGAAATGTTTTCCACTTCTGAAATGAGTCATTAATGAGACTGTCACAACTGTAGATTACAATACCATCTATAGGTTTCCAGATGTGTTAAAAGTAGGAACCAAGGACATCATGAGATCTTCAAATAAAAAGGAAGACCACCTAGACTTAAGTGCCATTTTTGAGAGGCTGTGGGGAGGGCCCTATATCACAAGATTATTATACGCCCCAAAATAGAGAGGGCTGCAATTTCAACAATAGCCTCGGATTTTTAGAAACTCTGAGTTTTAGTGTAGATGGCATCTTATCACAGTTCATGCAGGGAGCACAAATACCTGCTCTTATCACAACTGCATAGATCTCTACCCTCATGATGTTTTAACATCTACAGTTATGCAGGAAATACTACTAGACAGGTATCCAATTTGCTTTGGCATTGAAGGTAGTTTATATACTCAATATCTACAAGAAAACAGTTCTCTGATGAGCATCTTCCCAATTCACCATCAACCGGTGGTTTGTGACTTACATTTTGTGAAGTGAGGGACTAAGGCATGCACTTACACATCTAGAAGGAAAAAATGCACAACAGATTGGACTGGGGGAGGGACGATCACCCAGGGACAAAGTCAAGAAAAAGAATATGTGCAAAGGGACAACAGGGAAAAATAGAGGGTCTGGAAAAGGAAAGACAGGAGGGAGAAAAGTTAACAAGCACTTCGAGTACAAAAGCGTCATTTAAAGAAAACTAGGGAAAACTTAGAAGGTAAAAGTGACAAAAAAAGGTGAAATGAAAGCAAAGGTACAGAAATGTGTGAAAAGACAATGGGAGACTTACTCAAACAGAATTAGACTGTAAGATGCTCTTATTACTCACCATATTTTTTTTTCTCCTTGGTACAACTCCTCCATTTGCTGTAGGGGACTTTTTGTTTGCTTTAGTTTTGTGGGTTTTAAAGCTTAAAATATACTCAGCTCCATCCGTTTTCTCAAGGTAGTTAATGAAAGAGAACTTCATTCCAGATGCCAAAATCTGTTTGCTACTAAATAAATAAATGAGTAAGGCCATAAACTGACAGACAAGTCAAATTTATAACACATTATCATCTGCTCACTGAAGGAATAGAAGGGATAAAGTAGTTTATTCGTGCACAGACACATTTTGCCTTGGCACACAACCTTTTAAAGTGACATCATGTGGAAAGCAGGCATCACATGGAGTTGCAGTAACAGTCACACTGGCTGCAGAAGGCCAGCTAAAAAAGGGATCCCTGTCTTCAAACAACAAAGTGTGAAGCACAGCAAAGAAAGCTCAGGGTAGTGAAATGGGGCTGTGGCTTTGCTACCCACCAGGGTAAACTATGTAAAGAGTCCTCCAAAGCAGACAGCAGGCTACCTGGTGCTTTGTGGACCTAGAAAATCTAAAAGAGCCTGTGAGCAAAAGAAGAGGAAGGTTTTGCAGAGGCATTTGCCCGTGCTCCTGGTACTATGAGGCTCTACAATAGCACGTGGCTTTAGAATACAAACTGCAGCAGACGTGGGGTTTAGACACAGAGCGGTTTCAGAAACTGTTGGATTGATAATGAAAGACTGGCAATAAAAAGAAAACAGAAATAGACTTAATCTGAAACACTGAGGTGTCCTCTATGGACAAAGGTGACAGACCTTTGACAGATGGGACTTGCTAGGCACTCACACAAAAGGGCAATATCTGACAAGCAAAACATATTTGTTGACTGATAATTGTTTTGAAATACATCTTTCCCATAGTAGCTTTTTATGCCAGTGAATAGTAAACTTGGTTTGTTGTTCATTAATTCTATCTTTGTCCCTGAGGACAACTTTGTCTAGGCTAGGTGCTGATCTGAACTGAGACCCCCTTGCCCCGCCCCCCGCCCCCCCCCAGGATAACACATGGTGGCACACAGCCATAAATCTTTGTTGTAAGTGGTGAGGAACAACAGGTCCTAATCTTGATCCCACCTAAAAGAATATGACAGCTAAAGTATCACATTGTGGTAAGCAGTGGAAAGCTAAACTGAAGGGGTTGAAGTGCTATTGGCTGCTCTTCTCCCAGGGATCCTTACCGAGGTCACCAGACTTCTCCCAGAGGTTGCCACCTCCTAACAGCACAGAGCTGAGCAGCTCATGAATCAGCTCTAAATCACTGCAGCTTACAGCCTGGCCTATTAAGGTAAACCAACATTGATTTTGGTTTATGCTAAACTGTAAGGTTGAGGAGCTGATTCATGAGCCATTCAGATACCCCTGCCACAGGGCAGATGCCTCTGGAAGACAGCAGGGTTGCGGGGCATCAATTGCTTCAGCGGCTGAATTTTAAACTGCCATTAGCTGTGTGCCAATATGTTTAAGGGGAGTTCCCTGCGGAGAAAACCATAAAAATCCAACCAAACAGAAAGTTACAGCTCAGTCTGAAACTGTGTTAATGATAATTTGCAGCTTACTTAAGATTCCTGTCTTCCCAGATCACTTTTAAAACTGTACATTGCTGTTTCTACCAAGAATACAGCTGCAATCTGAGATCCTGGATGTATGTTTCCTTCTATTCCTGGAGTGAAAAATGGTATCACAATTCACCTTTACAGCTATGCTGTGGAAAATGAAAGCTCTTGTAGTATTCACTGATGCTTTCAAGAGTTATATTAATATATTTCACATCTCAACCTGAAGGACTCATAAATCTATACAAATATCAGGGGGTCTGAGCTTTTTGACACCCATGTATATTACATGTATTTTATGAAAGGGAAACTGAGGAAAATTTACTCAGTTTGTGTAGCTATACAAGTTATCTTAGCTCTTCTCACTTTATACCCAAAGTCTTACAAGAAAAGGCCATTCTTCATTCAAGACAGTCATAAGAAAATCTGAAATCACATGAAACTGGTTTAGAGTTTCAGTGTAAGTTTAAAACTTGTCCAATTTTTAGAAGAAGCCTTACTATGACATTGATGAACTTTTGAATTACTCTAGATACTGTTTTGAGCAAACGTGCCTATAGATCTGGTTTTGTGTAGTTTACACAGTTTGGTCACCAAACCACATCACCCAGGCTTCTTAGTAAATTCTGGTTTGCATTTTGAGTTTCAGATCAAAGCCATCATCCAGGGAATGAACTGTTGTGAATCAGAATAAAGAAAATGCTCATGTGAGATTCTTCCTGAAGAAACCCACAGACCTTTGCACGGTTCACTATTTTCTCTACAAAACTAAACAGCGCTTTAAGCCTTGCTTCAAAAATAAATTAAAACTAAATTCTCCTGTCAGAGGGCTTACCCTTGCTAGAGTTTCAAAAAAGATAGCCATTTTAAGGACCACAATCCCTACGGTACATTCAGGATCACTTTATTAAAATACATACATGGCAAATAATGTATGACATCAATAAAAAGGTTTTATAATGGCAATTGGGATTTGATCCAAAGTCCATTAACATCAATGGGAATGCTTTCATTGATTTCAAAGGAGTTTGAAGTAAGTTCACATGAAAAAGACATAAGCCCATTTCTAGGCCTATCCTGGTCCGCCCAGGTAAGAGGAAACCCATGTCTGTTTCACATGCCTCCCTTACCTTCTGGGCTCTCACCAAAGGATTTTAAATTACTAGTAATGGCCAGACCATTATATTTAAATTGCCAGAAAATTTCTTGTCCATTGTTTCAGATCTGGGGGCTCTGCAAGCAGATGCTGAGGCAGCTGTGCAGCTCACAGCTTCTGTGGCATTTCACCTCACAGGAGATGTAGCATGGCAAACCATTTAGCTGGCATCCCCTGCAACCAGGACTCTGGTCTGGTAACAATGCAATCCAAGCTGCCTGCACGAAGGAGTGAAAAGCTGTGGTTGAAACTCCTCCAAAACCAAATTATATCTTCCATTGTCTCAAAGGAATAATAAACTCTGGCTGGCTGATTGTGGAATATAATAATCATCTAGCTGAATTAGTGGGCATTCCTGGGAGTGACTGATTTCTGCTTTTCCCAAACAGCTTTTTTTTCCCCCAATACTTCTTCTTATCTGAAAAACTTAATTTCTCTACACATAACTACATGAGAACTGCACTTTAGAAATTTAGAAATGGTGATATTCAGAATTATATTCCTTGTGTATTCATGCTCTTTAGCAAAAAAATATATGGCTGTTGAAAGTGGTTTCCACTGTCATAGTGTCATAGTGGCCCCCCTGGGGCCACTCACCAGCCTCCCCTGGGGATGCCCCTACCCTGCCCAGGGCCTCATGTCACCTCCCCACCATAGGCCATCAGCCCTTACCCAAGCCATGCTCCAGCAGGGCTGGTCTCAAGCCAATGAGATTGCCACCTCATCAGTCACCTCATCGTGTCACTGAGGAATTTAACACCTATGTGTGATCCTGACAATGAGGAACCACAAGCTAAAGATACTGCTACCTTGCCTGCAGCTGTGGGGCTTGCAGAGAGAGCAGTCCCACATTCACCAAAGCAGAGGCAGAAACACTTCATTGAAATGTGAAGCAATCAGCCCCTTCCCTGAGGATGTCAGACACATGGCACAAACCATTCATTTTCCTGAAGGGACAAATTATCTGGGGCTGCTGCCTTGAAAACAGGCAATGGTGTGGGAGGGGGACAGGGGACTTCTTAATCTCTCTTGCTAATACTGTTCCATTTTGAATGGGATCATTAAATATTAAGCATGAAAGACCAAAAGGCAGAAAATTACTTTTAGCCATTCAGCTATGGCTAAACAAATAAGCCAAGCACCAAAATACTGCAGTGGTCAGAACACACTTCTGGGAGTTAGAAACTGCAGTTTTGTCCTTTCAGTCAGTGGATGAAAGTAAATTTCCCCTCCCCACATTATCAATGATGCCTGCAACATCAGAAGATTGAATGGGCAAGGGTCTTCTAGATCCGGGAGATGGATCCAGGAATCCCATTGCTAGATGCCCCAACCAGACATAAGTAGTTATATCTATGGAAGACACTGTGCTGCTATCATGTCTCTCCCTGCCACTTCTTAACAACTACATTAAGTGGCTCACTACTGAGACAAATATTTGTGGGCCTCCACTGTCTAAATATCTAGTTCTGCTAATGTATTTCATAAAAATGGATGGCCTTCCCTGAGCACTGTGAACTTCACTAGCTAATACTGTATCAATAGTTAGAAATGGCAACAGAGATGCCCAGTTGCCTTTGTGGGCCCAGATCTCATCTATGCTATGCTGTGGATTCCACTTCAAAGAACTCCAGTGAACATAAAAAATCTAGACAAAGAAACATTTCAAAGAGAAACTGTGCACTGGATTCTCTATTCAGTTATAAGGTTAAGCAAAATTCCTTAAAACACTCATTATGGGAAGATTAAGATGTCCAACAGCTTGCTTGTGCTGCTCAGGGCTCTGAACTGCAGTAAGGATACTGAAGAAAAAAGCCTGCTTACTTGGGAAGTAGACATGTGTCCTTGTACTGTGCCTTGAAGCTTTTTAAAATGAAGTGTATGTCTCACCTGTGTCCTCTGCACTGCCTCCCCGTGACTTTTCAGCCTCAGGAACAGTTCCAATGTGATTATGAGAGTGTGTCCCTTCTCTGAAGATGCTGCTTCCACTGCTTGCCTGCCTCATTTTGGTATGTGAGGAAGACGAGTGCTATCCATTCTGTTTCCAGCTCCCTGAGGTTCTGTGGGAGCTGGAACTAGATGATCTTTAAGGTCCTTTCCAACACAAACTATTCTAAGAGCAGGGCAGCCTTTTGTCAGGCTCTGCCTAAACTTATAAGAAAAAGATGTAATTTATTCCCTGCAACAGTTACCACCAAGGATGACACAAAAGATGTTGGGTTTTTTTTTTCTTCCTCTGTTTGTCCTTGGGCTTAGCCACTGGCAGCTGCTGCATTGGCACTCGTTGCATATAAGGTTCGATAAAGCAGAAGGGATAATTTAGGTTTATCAAACTGCAGGATTCTATTTTATCCTTTCCAAGTACAGCCCAAACCAGGCTCTTCGGCCAGGATCTTCAGGAAAAAAGTACAAAACACGACTAGTCTGACATATTGCTGCAGGGGACTTCCATTTCACCGGGGGAATCCCCTCCCCCCCNACAGGGCAGACATTCTGCTTCAGACTGACTGTGGTCCCTTGGGTTCTTGAAATATATTTGGTCACTCATATTGAAAGAACTGGAGAAGCCAGCTGTATAGGGTTTGGCTTGCTGTGGTGGATGCACTAGCCTACTCAAGCAAGCATTAATCATGCAGTGGCCATAAAGATCATTAGCACACATTCTTCCGGAACCTTGACTTTACTAAATGGGAACATGAGCGCTTGTGGCTTCTCTTTCTGTCTAAAGATCTAACTTTCCCTGCAGAACCACAAGAGATCCTTGGAATTTTACCCACCTTTAATCAGAAAGCCAGGCTCTGATCCTGTGAATTAAGATGTTATAAAACCAACAGAAAAGAATAGGAATGCAGAGGTGCTGAAGAGCGTGTGGAAATAACATCTGGAAAACCCCAATTTTCTCTTCTAACCCATCTTCACTTTTCAACATTCTCTCCCACATCTGTTGATGAATTAAGACGGGCAATGCAGGGAATTCTTCCAGTTACAGGTCACTGCATTACAATAGCTTTGGAAATAAAGATTTTTCCCTTCAGTACATACAAGATGAGATTTTTAAAGTGGTGGCTTAGTCTAGGATTCAGCCGTTAACGATTTCTGTCTAGAAACTATCAGAGAATTATCCTGTGTAATTATCTTAAGTTGGGCTTTGAAACAGCACATAGAAACAAACTTCCATTCTGGACTCTAAGCAGTGATTTATTCCCCGTCTTAAAGAAAAAGCCAGGCTTTTATTAAGGATACGGAAGCAAGTTATTACTTCCCTCCCTCCCCTCCCCCCACCATCCCTAATAAGTTTTATCTTTATTCTTTACAATCCTGGATAGCAAAGCGGCTCAGAGCCATGAGGATCTCTGATGCCACATGGTTATTGTCCCAGTTGTTTCTTCTGGTTCCAGCTGAATGACAGTGGGAGCTGTTCTGCTTCTGAGCAAAGGGGAGGAGGAGGGGCTGCAAATTCTTGGGGTCTTCTTAGGATAGATTAGAGTAAAAGAGATCTTAAAAGTTGTGTGCCTCACAACTTACAACTTTTCGTTATTTAATGGCTTGAAAAGATTAGGGTGAGTAAATTCTAATGATTTGGGGGTTTACACTATAGCAGAGCAAATACAGTAGTCAGGCTTGTCTCTGTGCCCACACAATCATTTTACTTCAGAATGCCATGAAAATAAACAGATTTCTGTCAAGGCACTATTTGAATAATAGGCTTACCCGGTGTTCAGGATTTAATCATTTTTTCCTTGATATGTCATTTTTTAAGGGATGAGGATACGTGCAATTAGCTGAAAACTCTAATGAAATTTCTGCTGCAGATACCTTCCTTGCTATTCCACTTCATTCTACATGCTGATAGATGGAAAACAAAACGAACATGAAGGAGCCTGATCTCTGAATCACTCAAATACTGTGCCTTCAGACACAGCTGGTACTTCAGAGATCAGGCTACCTGTGAATTACAGTTTACATTTGCCAACATACAGAGTGGGATTCATCCAAGTGGCAACAAAAGCAAAGCAAGATTGGAGGGAGGAAAAAAATGCAGTGTGAGAATAAACTAACTACAAAAGGGAGGAAGTGAATTGTCAGGGAGGGGAAAAAGATTAAAGAACAGGCCAGACCCTCTGGATGATCCTTATGGCTTTGTGCCACCATGGTGGTAATAAGGAAAGCCAGCTATGAGAGAGCAATCTCGTAACAGCATAAAGGCACTGCAGAGACTCATGCCATTCTGCATCCCTGCCTTAGCCTGGGATAGAGAACAAGACTGGGAAGCAGTGGGCCTGCTGCTGAGAGCTGCCTGCTATCTGACTCTGAACAGCCCCATGGAGCCCAAGACTCAGCAGGGGAGAAAAGGGCGGAGCGATGCACGTTGGGATAGCTCCTGCAGAGCTGAAAAGTGGCATCAGGTAAAGAATGAATAAAGGCACCTTTGTCCCCATTACCCCAATCTTCTGCTGATAATAGTTCAGATGGATTAAACGATTCGGCTCATTAGAATTTGCTTGAATGAGATTGACAGAACAACAGGGCACACCATGGACAACTGATTATTCACATCTTGGTTTTTAATATAAAATCACAGAATCACAGAATCACAGAATATTAGGATGTTGAAGTTTTGGAAGTGAGAGATATCACTGTGTTTTCAGCTGTATCACAGCTGAGGTAATTCCTTATCTCTTCTCCACCTCAGAAAACCAATCCCTTTTTATCAGGGATTCATTTAACAATTTAAATAGCAATATTATAATGACCCATCCTTTTAAATGGGTAAGAACAATAATTCATAAATAGAAATGCAGAAAAACTTCCAAGTTCCAGTTTTCTATTTTTTTATTTTGACAAGTAACAATAATATATAATTTAATTTCCCTGGGTTTTAACCGAACAGAAATGGATAAAATTTGCCATAAATAAGATCTCAGTACAGCAAATAAGTCTAAAATTCCAAACTGATCCAATACTTCTTTAAATTAAATGCTCTTAAATGGAAACTTGGCTCAGGTTTCTCCAACTCCATGGATTTTGATTGACATATCTGTCCTTATAACAGCACTCTAAATCAAGAGGCCTTACCAGAAGTGTCCTTAACTTTAACAGACTTGAAGTATGACTGTCTGTGCCAGGTGAGCCAAACTCTGCTGTGTCTTTCCAAGGAAGCTGCGAGAGTGATGAATTCGGGTTTGTTTTGGACGAGTCTGGTGCTGTAAATAGTGTCAGTTTTCAGAAAGCACACAAAACTAAGATGCTATAAAAAAAAAAAGGAAAAGGTGTAATGCGTGTGCCTTAGCACCCCAGCATGGGTGAAATCTAACACTGGAGTATTGCCGCTCACTTCAAAAGGGCCAGGATTTCACCCTACATGATCCAAAGTTATGAAGATCTTCCAGAGGATTTTGAATAATACAGTATTATGCAACCTTTATCATCCGAGGGCCAAAAACATAATTTTGAAAGGTCAAAAGGATAAAACTGGGAGCAGTTGACTACCCTGCCCTACTCTCTTTATGAGGTAGGGCTCATTCAAAACCTCCACTTTTAAAATCCCAGGGCACACCTCAGTGGACATGTTGTATTGACAAGGCGGTACAAACCTTCTCCCTAGTTCAGTTGTCCTTAAGCCCAACCATTTAGGGCTTTAGGCCAGAGGTTACACACCAAAAGAAAAATCAGGGCCTGACTCTCGATGACTCAAACCCTTTAATCGGTGCTGGAACACTTCAGTGCTCCCTTAATTTATTTTTTTTTTTTTGACACCAGGAATTTATGACCCTGATTCTGGGACAGTGTACAGCCCCATCCCAACTCTGTCTGAATTAGACTATTCACTGAGCTTCCCTCTCTGCTTCCTGTGGATCCTAGCACAGAAGAACTATAATGAAGCACACCAAACTGTCACTGAAGTAAAGTCCTGACACGGCCTGAGGAGTTTCAATAGATGGGGCATTTGAACAGGAAAATTTAAGCCTCTTTCAAAGCACCTTTAAGCAACCAGGGCAACATTAAGGAAATACGGTAGAAGGCTCATTTAGAAGTTAATTTCATCGCTTCCTGGATGGTTTTCAGGAGGTCTGTTATGGTATGAGCGAAAGGCAAAGGTATGACTTAAATGATTTTAGAAAAGGGGACTGTGGTGTCAGAGGTGTGCAATGCAGCCACCAGCCTTTCAGCATGATGAGAAGCATTACTTGCAGAAGATTTTCATTCTTTGGAAGACTTTTATGCATCAGATTCTGTTAACTGCTTTGTTATTTATCCTTCTGAGAAGTCAATGCATGCGAGGAGAAACCCACCTAGATGACATTAGGAGCTTTTGTCCTCAAGTTCATCAGGTAAATACAGTGTAAGCACACACAAAATAGGAAGAACTAGCTGACTGCAGTATTTTTAAATTTAGGTGAAAATGTAATTGGGATTATTTAACAAATAAACATAAAGTCCTCAAGTTGTTTCAAAACATTTACTTGACAAAGAAAAAGATTACTTTTATGTACAGGGAAACTGCAGAAATCACTTCTGTTTTCTGGATAAAACATGAGAGCAGGTGCCAATAATGTTTCTAATCCTTAAATATCTCAGCA
This sequence comes from Heliornis fulica, assembly GCA_013399135.1. NCBI lineage: Eukaryota > Metazoa > Chordata > Aves > Gruiformes > Heliornithidae > Heliornis > Heliornis fulica. Next base: position 60,077 of record VXBZ01009152.1, read on the forward strand.
GTGCTTAAAGTTCTCAATTTCTGTATGTTGGGTAGCACAGACTCCACCTACACCATAACCATGAGTCAGAAAAAGTACAATACTTCACTGCTCAAGCAGGGAGAAACTTTTCCTTGTACATGTGGAACGGCGAGAAGACGTTTATTTTTTTCAATTCCCTTTAGTTGTGAAAAGGGGTGAAATATTTCGATCTGTCATTACCCTTTACCCCCCCACCCCTTAGATGCAGAAAGGTTTAAATTGATAAAAGTTTACATAACACAGCAAGTGTCAACTGCCAGCAGCATTCAGCACAGGGACAGAAGTATCTCAGGCCACGGCAGCCGGTTACCTGACAGCCAGTTCTGTTAGAGGTTTGGTTTGTCCCAGGTTGAAGTTAATAAGTAGCATTTAAGTGCGTGGCTCTGTCTTAGCCTCACCCACCGCTTACTGCGATGCTTGCCACGGAGGTAATGCCTACTCGTGTGGGAGGAGAGACTCATTTACCCGACTACAATCACGCTACAGCACCTATCTCCAACTGGGATGCCGCACGTCATCCGGCGGTGTTAGTAGCCGGGGGCTGTTTGTGCCATCGCGCCGCTAAGGCGACGCAGTAGCCCTGTGGTTGAAACTACCACGACAAACACAAAAGTCTGGCCATGAAGTACCGGCCTCTCCGCGCTGAAGAGCGCGCCGAGCCCCCTCCCGTCACCCCTCGCAGGTAACGCGTCCCGCCCGGCCGCTGCTCGTCCCCTTCGCCCCCGCAGAGACGCCCGGCCTGTCTCCCTCCCTCCGGCCGCTCCCTCGGGCGGAGAGGCGCGGTGGCTGCGCGAAGACAAAGGCCGCGGGGAGCGGTCCGGCAGCACCGGGAGGGCGGAGGCGCGGAGGACGGGAGGGCGGGCGACCGGCAGAGGAAACAAAGAAACAGAAAAAGACGGGAAGAGCGAAGAAAGTTGATACCGGCCTCCTCCACCCCCTGCCCGCAGCACCCCGTTCCCGCC